>WBNO01031359.1:52293-299671 GCA_013400575.1 Peucedramus taeniatus | reverse complement strand
TGTGCCCCTGTGACCCCCTATGCCCCGTGTGCCCCCTGTGTGCCCCCTGTGTGTCCCCTGTGCCCCGTGTGCCCCATGTGCCCCCTGTGCCCCGGGGATGCGGCCCAGCCGGAGCGCTCCTCTCCCTGCAGCACAGCCCCAGACAATGCCGGGCTGCTGGCCCTGCTCCCAGCGGCCCTGCTGGTCCACACTGCACAGACATCACACACCAACACACAAACATGGCACAGGAACACACAAACATGGCACAGGAACACACAAACATTGCACACTAACACACAAACATGGCACACCAACACACAAACATCACACACCAACACACAAACATCGCACACCAACACACAAACATCACACACCAACATCCAAACATCGCACACCAACACACAAACATCACACACAAACACACAAACATGGCACAGGGGTCGCAGGGGTCACAGGGGGCACACGGGGCCATTCCTGCTCAGCACATCCTGCTCCCAGCGGGGCTGGCTGCTGCCACTGCAGCGATTCTCGGAATAAACAAACTCCACAGCCAGGTTTAGTTCTGCAGAGGGTGTGTGTGTCAGTGCCCAGCACAAGCGAGACAGCTCTCGTGAAAACTCGTGCCCCGAGCCCCGGGCTGTCCCCCAGCTTTGTTCACAAAGGTGTTCCATGTGTAAGACATTGCACAACTTTTCTCATGCATGTTCAACCCCCGACCCCGCCTGTCCTCACCTCCTATGGCAATCACATCCACGCCCTCCTGCCCTGCGTTGCTGTCCCTGGTGGTCTCTGAGGCTGAAGGCTGTGGTCTTCCTCATGGCTGAACTTTTGAACTTTTCTCCTTTGCATGTGCGCTTTTGGTCCCTTGGTGCTTATCTGGGTAGTCTGTGGCTTTAATGAAGAAAGTTGAGGGACCCCTGGAGACAGAGGGGTCCCTTTATCTGGGCTTTTTGTATCACTTGGTCTTCTCTTGGTATTGTTCTTTATGCAAGAAACTTCAGAAATTTGCATTTTCCTATGCCCTTTCTATCATGGCAGAGGTTTCTTAAGTAAAAAGGTTAAAATTCAACACATAGTTCTACAGGCTAAAGTTTAAATGCTCAATTCATATTGCTAATTCAAGGGAACTCCAAAAATCTCTATTTCACCACAGTCTGATCCTGCTCAGGAAAGGGGTCTCAGTGCAACCCCAATCCTTGGTTCAGTGAGCAGGGGATGGATTGGGAGGTCCTGGATTTCCTGAAAGTGCTGAGTGAGGCTGGGCCAGAGGAGGTTCCTGGTGGCACTGAGGAAATCCCATTGTTTGTGAGAGCAGAGGCACAGAATTACAAATGCAGACAGGAGGTTCCTGATGCCTCCCCCTGTAAATAGAATTACATTCTTTAAGGCTTGTTTTGTATGACAGAAACCAAGGTCTGATCCCCTCCTGTTTATTTTTGGAAAAAGGGATGGAAATTGGAGAGCTGCTAGGTTTGCAACATCAGAAAATGAAGACTCTCAGGGAAAAGAGATTTTAATTCTGTTCCTCTTAAAGCAGAATTGTTTATAAAGTGGCTTTTCTACTTCCTTGGAGTTTTCTTAGTTTCTGAAAAAGAATGTTTATTTTTGGTGGCAGTGTGCAGCATACTGATTAAAATAAAAAAAAGGCTTAACATTTCAGTTCTGTTGAGGAATTTTGTTTTGAGCCTAACCTTTTCAAATGGGAGATGTTTTACCAGAAAATGGAATAAATCTCATTCTGGAAAGTTATTTTTAAGTGGGGAAAAAAAAAAAAAGGAGCATTCTCGCTTGGCTAATATACAATTTTTCAGGTTTTCCTATCTAATTTGGATGAGGGAAAGTGCTTCAAAAATACTGTGTCAAAATCTGAACAAGTTAAAAGGACTTGGTGTGTTTCTCCTTGACAAACTTTGTTTTCCTTGATATTTAGACCAAAAAATGTTCTGTCCTTGATGCTTTGCACACACCTCTCAGGACAAAGTCAGCTGCTTTGTGTGGGCTCCTGGGAGGCCAGAAAGCATCAGAATTTTATTTTTTTTCCCTCTCTCAGGATTTCGATTCAGAATGATTCAGCCGTGATTCACACCAGGAGAAATTCTCTTTCCTGCCTCCCTGTTCCTGGCAGTTGTTGGAGTCAGGTGTGAAGGGCTCTGCTGCTGGCACTGCTCCCCCTGGGAGGGTTCCAAACTCACCCGAGCATTTTCTGACCCCGGAGCTTGATGGATGTGCAGAGCTCCTTCCTGGGCAATCCCTGGGCTTTGTGGCAGCTGGGGGAGAAGTGTTTAATTCCTTATTCCTGGTGCTCTGCAAAGGTGAAGAGTCCACCCACTCTCCAGCCAGTGCTGAAATAATCTTAGGTTTGAAAGCTCTTCGAGGTCTCTGCCCTGCAGCTTCTGGGCTCGGTTTTTTTAACCTTATTGCTTTTGTTTCATCTTTCACAGTGAACATTCATTGCAGCATCGCTTGCAGATTTATTGAGCAGGCTCAGAAGAGCAAAGAGGGGAGGAGGAACACAGATGAGGGCCTTAAGAATCAGAATTTCAATTGAAATAATTGATTTTTTCATTTTGTTTGGGGAAAAAAAAAAAAAGGAGAGAGGATTTTGAAAAATCTTCTTCTTTTCCTCCTTCTCTGCTCCTGTTAGCAAACAGAAGGGAGTGACTTTGATTTCCTTGGAGGTGTCTGTGAGCTCAGGAGTTTATGAAAAGGTAACTGAGATGATGACACCAAAACCTTTAATGTAAAAATTTATTAAGACCTTCCCACAAAGGTCTGACTGTATCAGTTGTATTTGTCACAGGTATTTATACAGGGATTTTTTGGTGGAGTTTAAAACATAAGAAGTCATAGACTCACATGTGTTTCAGGCATGCTTTATTGAGGGGGAAATGTGCCCCAAATTTTGCAAATGTCACAATGTTTTATATGTGTTATCCAGATAAGTTTCACTTGTGAAGGGAATTTGAACCTTTAGGATGCTCTATTTGAGTATCACTCTCGATAGAAACCATCTATGTTTCCTTTGACCTTACTGAGATTAAAATCTGACTCTCAAAATCTGGGAAATGGGCCAAAATCTCAGCCCTGGAAAAGTTCCTGCCTAAAAGCAGCTGGGGATGGTGACTTGAGGGTCTGGTGGAGGATTTAGAGCAGTGGCCCCTCCTTCATTCATTATCAGGAAGTTTTGCACTGATGGTTTAGGTCAGGACTGCACATATCTGCATTGTTTGATAGATGTGGATTATCAGCTGGATTCCAGCAGAAATCAGGGGAAAGACTGGGGAGAGAGGCTGGAGAAACCAGGCCAAATAGCTCTGTTTAAACCAATTTACTGCTTACTCGTTATTGAGATGTGGAGAAGATTCATTCCTCAGGGCCAGAGACAGCTCTGAAATTGGGGCAGATTCCCCTTCATGTTTCCCTGTAACTCAGAATTAACTTCCACCCTGAATGGTGGGGCTGGCTGGGCAAACCCTGCTGATGCTCTGGAGAGAAAAATGTGTGTTCATCCCCAGCCAGCACATCTGGAAACTCTGAGGGCAGTGAGCACTGGAAATGTCTGTTCATCCCCAGCCAGCACAGCTGGAAACACTGAGAGCAGTGAGCACTGGAAATGTCTGTTCATCCCCAGCCAGCACATCTGGAAACTCTGAGGGCAGTGAGCACTGCAATGAGCCCCTCCACAGCCCTTGAAAGGAGCACAGCCTGGCTAAAGGAGCTTTCTCTGGCACCCCAACACCTGAGCACAGTTTCTGCAGGTGGTGCTGGGGTATAGAGGACCTTGACCCCAAAGCTGCCCTTGGCCAGGTGAACAGGGCAGCAAAAAAGTGCTTTTTGCAGAAACAGGAGCAGTGCATCCCTGTAGTGAGGAAAGGAGCCAGCTCAGGAGGGGGACAGTGACAGCCACAGGGCCACAGCACGGGGCTCCAGCCCTTCAGATCACTCTAGAAAAAGAAAATATTACTTTTAACATGTTTGTTTAAGGGCTTGTATCGAGTTTTTGTTTAAGTTCAGCCCAAAGTAGCACTCAGCCATTAGGTCTGTTGCAGAAATTGTATTTCAGGCAGCATTTGTTCAACAGTGGGTCCCTGAGAACAGGGATGGGAGGCCAGGGGAGGAAATGAGCAGAGTTCAGCAGTGCCTCTCTAACAAAACTCCAATCTACCCCTGCTGCAGCAGTTGTGACTTTCAGAAAACAGTTCCAATCACATGTGGAGTCTGCCCCTGCCTTTTTTCCCAGCCTAACACTAACCAGTGTATTGCAGTAATGTAATTTGATGGGCCCACCTTGGTGCTGTGTCCTTTCCCAGCCCAAGCATCACATCAGTTATGGTTTGTGCTGGAGGCTGTGATTACCCTCTATAGATAGAAATGTTCTATTGCCTCAGTCAAAGGCGGTTAGCTCGTCCAGAGAAGTTATTGTTTGGAGGCCAAAATGTCTCCAGTTCATATCCTAGCTCTTGTTTCCATTATTGTATGTGTGAGATATTAATTTCTGTCTTTGAGGGAAGAAGAAATCCATCCCGTGCCGTGAGAAGAGGGCAGGAATGAAAGGGAATGTCTGAGGACATCTCCCCTGGCATAGCTTTTCATCTTGGCAATAGCATTTAGAGGGGCTCTGTTTAAATTCATAAAAAACTTCTTTTAAAAGGTTGTAAGGTGTCCCAAATTCTAGCTGGGATAACTTAGTTTTCTTTTCTTCACTAGGACAAGGCTAGTGTTTACCCTTGTGTTAAAAAATAAGAAATTTAATAATATCAAGGAACCCAAAAATCCACCATGATGCAAACAACATATTAGAGAATTAACTTGCTCTGGTGGGGCCTCTTCTAGAGGTTTCATCCAAACAGAAACAGAAATTTTGCTGCAGGAGTTGGTAAACAGAAACTGGGAAACAGTCAAGGCAAGTTCCAAAACAACTGCCATGATTTATATCTACTTAGGGAAATGCATTACAGTCATCATTGCCTTTTACCTCAGCCATAGTGTAGAAAATTACCTTCCACTGTCACCATTTATAAAATACTCTTGGAATGTTTATCAGCAGTGCACAATCATAACAAGAGCAGCAAATGGCAAGATTCTTTTAACAGCTCTTCAGGAGACTCAAGAAATCTGCACTAGAGGTAGCCAGTAATTGGCAGAGATGGGAAAAAATTGTAATAAAGTTGTTGAAGTTGCTTTGCACTAATAAAAACTCCATTAGTTGAGGAACTCAAAACTTCCAGCAGAGGGTAACGCTTGTCAAGTAGGTGTGAACACTCAGAGAGAAGTGTGAGACAGGTCCCAGAGCTGCTCAGGATTGCCAGACTGAGCAGCTGCAGATCCTCAGAAGTCCAGTCCCAGCTCTTTCCTGAGCAGACTTCCCTTGCCATCTCTCAGCCTTACTGGAAAAAAGATTTTCCCTTTTTTTTTCCCCCCAGTAATGTTTGCACTTACAAGTTTGCAAATTTGGCCTCCGAGGCTCTGCAGTACAAACCTTGTTTGGCATCCCTCAGCCTTCCCCATCCCCATTTAGCACAGCTGTCAGGGAGCCAGAGCCCCCCAGCCTGAGCACACACACAAAAACCCAGGCTGGGGGCAGAGAGCACTCCAGTGGCCACCCTGCCCTGCCTCTGTGGACAGCAGCCAGGTAATTTATTTAAAATAAAAGTATTTCAGCCAGCTGGATAGTGGCACTTGGCTGCCCTTGCAGGGCCTCCTTGGCATTTGCTTTAGCCGTGGGTGAGTTAAGCATTCTGAGAGTGTGGAGGAGCTGCTATCCCTAAGGCTGTACACGGAATTAAGATATCCAACACCCTGGCAACAAGGAGTTGAGCACAGGGACTCAGCCAGCCCAGCCTGACCCTTCCTGCTCAGCCAGAGCCTTTGTGCTGCTGCTGGAGTCCACAAAGGCCTGACCACCCCCAGCTCCCAGCTGAGGCTGGAACAGCTGCCTGAATATTCTCTGTTCTCCCTTGCTTTGTGCATGGACAAGGCCAGAGAAAGCAAAGATTCCTCTTCTGTAATGATGGGATTCATTACGAGGGCTCCTACCTTTCGAAGAGCACCACAGCACTGGAATTATTTAAGCAAGTATTACCCCAATTTCTTCTGTTCCTTAGAAGAAATTGATGTATTCAAGGTCAGCACTCAAGCTGCATTGATTTCGTGCCAGGGGATTTAGTCTTTAAGTGATGGATTGTGTGGTGAGCTGATAAATTTTTTAAAAATTAGTAAAACTTCCCAGCGTGGCTTTAATTGTTGGTGTTTTTTGAGGAGTGGATGCATCACAGCTCTGTGTCCTGGGACTGCTTCCCTCTGCAGGGAGCAGAGCCCTGGGCACTGGCCTCCCATCCTGTTTGGGAGCTTTTGGGGATGTTTGCAAGGACCCTGAAGGTGGTGAGCCAGGGTTCAGCTGGTTTCAGCCAGTGCCACCCCAGGGCTGAGCTGCTGTCCCTCTCCAGGGGTGTCCCTGAGAGCCTTCCCCTGGCTCTGAGCTCTGCATCACCTGCCCCACGTGGGCTGAGCTTTGCACCTCGATTTTGGGCACTGGGAGGCTTTGTGCAAGCCAAACCAGGGCCAAACAGAGCCTCAGTGCTGCTCCAGCCTCACCTGGAAGAAATCTCCTTCAGATTCTCTGGGGGGCTGCATCCTCAGGTGGAAACAAAGCAGGAGTGTGGTGGTGGCCCTTGAAAAGCAAAATCCCATTCTCCCCCTCACCTCCTCTCTGCTCAGCATTCACCACCACGTGTGGCACTGCTGGGACTCCAGTAAGATTCCATCAGCAATGGTTTTGCTAAAAAAAATAATTAAAAATTCAGATTTCATTAAACAATACTGTGCAATATTGGGGTAGGGTAAAAATTATTGAGATTACCTGTGCTGTATTTTAGATGGCAGTCATCTTTAAAGCAATGAGCAATGTCAAGGTGGATGAAATAGGAAGTACTGGAGAAATGTCACCACTGGCAATGAGACAGAGACTTCCACATAGACAGAGGGATGTATATATTTGCTTTAGAAATGTCCAAATGAGAATCTCAGATTTAATTTTTCATAACATCATCAGGCAGATTTTGAAGGCTGATGTTATTTTTCAGAAAAGGCTCACACCTCTTCTTCTGGAGGTGAGCAGGAAAGAAACCCTTCTGCAGCCTGTTCCTGTTAATTGTAATATTATTCACATGCTCTTGTAATTATTTCAGGATCTGTTCCAAATATTTTTTAGCTGGAACCTGATGATAATGAACTTCCAAGGCCTGTTTTCCTCCAGCTTGCAGTGTCATGCTAAATGGACTGCAACAAGAAGTGTTGCTGTGCCTGGGCTGTACTAGAGCCAGATCATAATTTGCAAATGTGTTTTTTGGGAGCTGCTGATATTTCTCACCACCTCCTTGCAGAGTGAGCAGAACACTTCCCACTGCTGAAATCTGAGAGTGAGAACTTTGCAGGCTGATCTTCCTGACAGTGACCAGTGAAGCACAAACCAAGGCCCTCAGAAGGGCTGGGGAGCCTGGGCTGCTGCAGCTCCCTTTTGTTCTCTGGCAGCCCCTTCAAAAGGCACCTGGTATTTGGGAAGGACAGAATATCTGCCTTCTAACAAAAACCTAACAAATACCATCTTTGCTATCTCAATTTCCCCAGAGGAAGTGTCTCCAAAAGCAGCAGTCGTGTAATCACAATATTACTGCATTATTTAATGCTTGGTA
Organism: Peucedramus taeniatus; assembly: GCA_013400575.1. NCBI lineage: Eukaryota > Metazoa > Chordata > Aves > Passeriformes > Fringillidae > Peucedramus > Peucedramus taeniatus. The sequence goes on along the minus strand of WBNO01031359.1, from coordinate 291,998 downwards.
GCCATGTGTGTGTGTCTATATATACCAATTTTTTTCCACACCAGTTGGCTAAAATGAAGACAGAAATGGTGAAGGGTAGAAGGAGTCAGTTCAAGGATTAGAGCACTGATAGAAGGTGGTTCATAATTAAGATTTTTCAAAGCAGATGGAGTCCAGGAGTCAAGTTATGAGCTGGAGCTGCCCTGCTGCAGCCAGGGCAGGTGAAGGCAGAGCTCTGGGATGCTCAGGGATGCTCAGGTGGGCTCTGGGATGCTCCGGGGGGCTTGGGGATGCTCTGGGATGCTCAGGAGGGCTCTGGGATGCTCTGGGGGGCTCAGGGATGCTCTGACACAGCCCTGGGCACAGAGGATGCCCAGGCTGGGCTTCACCAGGTGTTCAATTGGCAGCATTGCAGGAGCTCAGGTTTCTGCAGGGATGGGGAGGATCCTGGAAACCATTTGCACAGGAGCATCCCAGATTCATTTGGAGGCAGTGTAATTATCTGAAATGTCGTTATTTTTTTGTCCTTCTGAGGTGGTTGAAATCTCGCACATTTAAAAAAAAAAAAAAAAAATGGAGCCAGCCACACACAAAAGAAAACAACTTGATTTAGTCTGGTGATATTTGCAAAGTAATAAAAGCAGCAGCATTCTTAGGTGAAGTGATATAATTAACATATTCTTTCTGTTTGAGGACAGTGTGTTTTTTCTTGTAATGATTTGGGTTGCTTGATGGCAAAATTATGAGAGGAAGGTTTATTCTTGTTCTTCAAGGGCAACAATCTGCTAGAATGAAACCATGCCATCATTTTTTTTCTCCCCCTTATCAGACATTTTATTGTTCAAGAAAAAATGTTTCAGGGAGAAAAAAAAAAACGTAACATGGGGTGAATGAACAATGTTCCTGCTGTTTGTGGAGATAAACACCAAACAGAATGGAAATTAAAGACTCTCATCACAAGTGTCATTTTTTTACAACAGTGGCAATGTTTTCTTCAGCACCATAATAGAAACTCCTAATGTCAAATATTAAAACACTCCCTCAAAAATAAATTCCAGCCACTTTAGAGCAGTTATGTGTGATTTGATGGCTCTCAGCACGTGGGCCAAAAATGCTCTTTGTTGTCACAAACAGCATCTTGCCATGAGTTTGTCCCGTGGATGCTCACTCCCTGTCCCTGCAGTGGAGCCATGCTTTGGGATCCACCCTCTGGCTTTCAGATTTCCACCAGGAAAAGCAGGAAAAGCAGATTGACAGCTCTTGTTTTCAGCACTGCTCTATTCTTGGAGAGGAGCTACATGAGGAGGATGAGTCGTTTCAAAGACTCTGCCAGCAAATGATAGATCCTCTTCTGGGTCACGAATTCTTGTCACCTTGTGTATTAATAGGATGTGCCAAGGATTCTTCCTGAGTTTCCTTGCTTGCAGCCAGTCACATGGGTAACAGCACCACAAAGAGCTGAGCATCTGTGACCCATATGCTGGGGAGGAGAGGGATGAGGACACGGTGCTGGAGTCAGGAGCTCGGTGGGTTTGGCAGAAATGTTCCTGCAGTGCTCTGAGAGTCAGCAGGGAAGGGCTGCAGGGTGGGAATCACTGCAAGGGGTGTGGGGTTATCCCAGACACCACGTGCTGCCCTCACACCTCGCTGTGCTGTGGGAGGTTGGGGCAGTGCCACGCTCAAACTTGGTTTTCTCCCACTCCAACAAGCAGGAATTCCTGAAAGCTTTCAGGGAATGTCTGGGCTGTGCCACAAAACCCAGCTCCAGGCTCTGGTGCTCCCACGTGTTGGTCCAAGTGTTTGATGCTGTTTATGCTGGACAAAGGAAAGCTCATTTCTTGGTTGTGTTTGCTGGCCCTGTGAAGGGTCAGAGGGCAGAAATCCCCACTGAGCCCTGGCAGTGCCAGCTCTGGGCATCCCCTGGCTGCCAGCCCCTGGGGTTCCCTTCCAGGCAGCCAGAATGTTCAGAACCCACTGAGACACAGCTGGGCAAGACTGCACAGCAGGGACACCCAGAAGGAAAATCCCATGAGCACAGGCCTGGGGCTCTTTGAGGTTGTGCTTGAGCCACTTTGCAAATGCACTGGAAGCAGCAGGGTCTGCCCAAGGCATTTTCCCTGTGCTGGAATGTGAGTTTTCTCTTGGTGCTGATGCACCTGTGCTGAGCAAGGGGACACATTCTCCACTGTCCTCCACTGCCCTGTACCCTTTTAAATTACAGAATAACCAAGCTTGTCCTCTCCTCACCCCTTGGCAGCAGCATTTCCCAGCCCTGCTGCCCGTGGCAGTGCCCAGGGTCAGGATGGGATGGCCCTGGTGCAGTGACCTCCCCTGGGTGTCCAGCTGGGGCTGATCCACCTTGGAACGCCCTGCCTGCCCCTCCTCAGCAGCAGCCTTGCAGATTTATGGATTGCTCCCTGGCAAACACCACCTAAAGCATGGTTCCATGGAAGGAGGGAGCCTTGGTGTGCCCGTGGATGGCAGTATATAACAGTTCTCTTTTCAATTAAATGCTAAAGAAACAAATGAATAATTAGCAGATAGATAATGTGAATTAGCCCTTGTGTTATACATTAAATTCTGTTCCAGTTATTGGACTGTAGTGCTCTGTTGCAAAGTGCTAAGCTGAAATCCATGCCCTAATTATTTGCCGTGATGTGAGTGTCTCAGCTTTTGTGCTAAATGAATGTAGGTAAAGATAAAAACGTATTACAAAAAGGCAGGATTCTAATGTAAGATAGGCCAGTGCTAATTACTGGCTAATCATTGTGTTAGAGTAATTATATTATGTGCTTTCAAAGCCTTGGTTAGTGCCAAGCTGAACACTAGCATATAATTTGTCAGAGAGGAGTTAATTTTTCTTGTTATCATAACAAGAGAGCATTTTCCCTTTTTTTCTCAATATTTTTCAGGAGTGTATGATTCTCCCACCATTCTGTAGGTTTTTCCTCTCTTGTTAGGCTTGAGGAACTGTTGAACAAATGCTGCTGGGGTCTGATTTAGGGCAGGTTTCCTTATGGGAGCGAGCACCACCAGCTCCTGTGGCTGATCAGTGCAGTGGATGTGATCATTACATTTTTTCAATGTGATTATTTTCACTTCTGGCCTCCTTGGTGGAACCAGAGCTTTTCTCAGGCAGGTACAATGGCAAGGAGTCAGTTTTTTGCCTGGAAACCTCCCAGGCCTTCTCTTGTCCCGTGCTTAAAACACACCCAGCATCTTTAAATACTGAAATAAATACAGTCATGAGAGCTGATAGCACTGAAAGTCAACTCAGTATTTTTAAATAACTGTTTACCATGACAGCAATTATGGGAAGATGGATGGTTTGAATCTCTAGAGCAAGCAAATAGTTAGAAATAGCAATATTCTTTGCTTAACTTCTGTTCCCATTATCACACAGACATGTGGAATATATCATTAATTTTAAAGAGGGAAATAAAACCAAATTGAAGGGCCTAGATTCAAAGGCAGCACCTAAGCATCACCATTTATTCTCTCTGTAATGGCTTGAAAATCTGTGTTGAGCTTCCTATGACAGAGCTGGCAGAAGAGTGCTTCCAATTAAATACAGATTTTGTATGGATCAAATTTAGAAACTTTTACTAGTTGAAGGTGCCTGTTAAACTTTGTGGGGACAAATGGTTCTTGGATCCCTAAAAGTTACACTATATCTGCTTTTTATATATTTATACAGGCAGTTCTTTCTGTCTGGCTCACCTAATATAAAACCTTTTTTTTTTCTTCTTATTCAAAAATAATGATTTGATTTGGTTTAATTTATTTCCTGCAAAATCCTTCTGTCTTTGACATACTGAATCCACTTCCTGATTTAGAGCTCTGTGATCCTGCAGACATGGCTGGGTTTTGGTACATTTTTTCCAGCTACAGCTAAATCTGAAAAGCAGCTCTTTTTCTGAACATTTTGGGCAGGTTTCTTGCATGTTGCTCATGATGTCTAATTGGAAATAATCTTCAAAGGAGCTCAATATCTGGCGTTCCTTTATGAGGAGCTGGTCCCTTATTGCAGCACCTGAAAAGATGAAGAGCCCTTTGAGAATCCTGGCCCAGCTGCGAGTGCTGATCACATTTCAGGGTCGGGTTTGTTGTTTTCCAGGCTGCAGCCAGTGAGATAATTGAGATAATTACCTGTCCCTGGTGTTAACAGTGAGGGAGAAGCTGCTTGGCCACCCTGAGTGTCCCCTGGTGAGCTGGGTGTCACCTGGACCTGGCCAGGTTTGGAGTGGCCAAGGAGCTCAGTGGACAAAGTGCTTCACACTGCAGCACAAAGGGATTAATTGTGGGAATGAGAGCTCGTGAATTTGTTAGAGAGAGGGGGAAAGGCAGGGTTGGTACCCACACAGGCTGATGGACCAGCCAGCTGCTGTTACTGGAGAACTCTGAAGCTTGATTTGCCTTTATCCACTCATCATGATGGATCCCTTTGGATCTGCCTCTGCCTGGATGATTTCTTTGGTGTGGAGGAATCTGCTCTCCAAGCACTGAGTGCAAAGGCAGCTTTCCTGTAGCCTTTCCTGATTTATGGAGAGCACCAGTCCAAAGTGATGTCCCAGAGGTGGCTCTTGGAGGCTCTTCCTCGCTGTGGGAGGTTTCCAGGGTGACATGGAAAGCTGCAGGGGAAGCTGCTGCTAATGGGTGTCCTAAAGATGTCACTGGAGGTGGCTGCTGTGACAGGCAGTGTTAGAGCTGTCTGTTTATATCTAATATTAATGCCTCCACTTTGGGAGAGACGGGGCAGGATCCAGGCTGTCAGCAGAAATGTCCCCTTCTCCATGTGCTGGATCTAAAGAGCTGTCTGCACCTGCCAGGGGAATCTCATTAGCAGGGAAAATCCTGACTGGTGAAGGCCCCACACCAAACAGATCTGCAGTGGGAAACCTCAGCTGTCTTTAATGTTTGTGTTCTGAGCAAACATCACCACAGAGACACCACAAAGTCTGCAGAGACATCAGGACCAGCCCCTGTGTTGTGGCAAAGTGTGTGATGAGGCTCAGGGACTGAGCTTTGATTTTTGAAGAGCCAAACACTCCCCATTAAGTGTGTAGCCCCATTAGCTCACACACAGACCTTCAGTGCTGCTCTGCCCTGCTGACTGCAGAAATCCCAGCAAAACATGAAGTGGCTTTTTGTGGAAACAAAGGCAGGCCCTGGGACAGGGGTGGGAAAGGCTGGGTTGTAGCCCTGACCTGCTGTGAATTCTCAGACAATCCTTCCCCACTCTGAGCTTCTATTTTCTGTCTCGCAGTGTTTGCCTGCCTGGATTGCCAGGCCCTGCAGGGCAAGGATTGGTTCTCATAATGTTTGCTCTGCCTTTCATAATAGAGTCTGGCTCTCAGGTGGCTGCTATTAATCATGAATTATGGATTAATGGTAATGCTGTGGAGCCAGCTCACACAATCTGATGGTAACTGGCAGAGATGAGGCTTGCAGGGTGCATTTTACAGGTGTGTGAACTGCTGCAAGGGGCAGAGCTGGGGGATTCTGGGGCAGGAATAGCACAGGGGGAAGGCAGGAAAAGGAGCTTCATGTTTTATGTAGGCAGTTTGTGTGCTCTGTGACTTGAGCAGGGATGGAAGATCAGTTAATCCACCCTGCAAGGTCATTTTAATAGTGATGGAGGAGTGGGAAAACAGAAGGTGACCCCTGAGGTGGGAACTTTGAGGAGTTGCTCCAGAGTCAGCTCTTGTGGGTGTGCTGGGGAGCTGCTGGCACAAACAGGGCAGGGCAGCTCAGGGATGGCACAGAAATGGCTCTGGCACATATGGGAAGCTCTGGGGGGGAGACAAAATGCAGATTAGTGTCTGGAGTTTGTCACAGATACCAAAATAAGGGAAGAGAGAGGACACACAACACAGGGGGAAAGGAAAGGAGAAACCTGCTCCTTGTTGTAGATCCCTGACCTCCACGGGTAACTGCATGGAATTCTGATTTAGATTTGGGTATGAGTCTCCTTTACCATGGAATTAGTGAAAAATATTATAAACAAGGAAAAACATAAAAGTGAGCCAAGATGAAAACATCTGACACAACATCAAAGCAGAAGCAAGGCAATCTGCAAATAACAACATTAGCAAGCACATTAACAGGATCAGCTTCTCCTGGAAGAGGTATTCTCTTTCACTCTGCCAAAATGCCTGGCAGAAGATTTACACCTGGGGGGGTGTCCCAGGGCAGGGACTGAGCCTCTGGCCCCAGAGCCTGTCCAGGATTTCCCCTGGAAGGGAGCTGGGCTGGGTGCAGGAGCCCCTCAGGCTGCTCAAGTGCAGGAGGATGGAACAAAGTATTGGAAATGTTTGGGAAGCCACAGGCAGCCCTGAGAGTCTGCATGTTCCCACGGGTCAGGTAACAAAACCCCGGCAAGGTGTGAATGACCACACTGAGGCCATTTAAACCATGGAATTCTGCCCTCTGCCTCGAGCCATGGGCTGCTTTAGTGAAAAAATCATCACCACACCCCTCCCAAAGATACCCCTGGTGCTGTGAGAATTTACAGCCAAGCTTTTAGAGCTTAGGGCAAGTGCTGTGCCTAGAAGTGTTGGCAGAAATGGGCCCTGAATATGACCTGCTGCTTGCCCAGGGCTTTTGGTTCCGTGTTTTCCCTGGAAATATGAAAGTAGTGATGACAGAGGCTCGCTGAGGAGCAGAGGCAGCCTGCAGCTCACAGCCATCTCTCCAAACAAGGCTTTGTGTCCTCAACTTGATCCAGGCTCTGCTGGCTGCTCGCTGGCACAGGAGAGGACAAACCCCACAGCGTTGGTGAGGTGCTGGAGGGGGCTCTTTGAAAATATAAATCAGCTCTAGTGGAACGGGCAAAGGGAACTGGGGAATAATCAGAGCAGCCAAAGTGCTCGTGCTGCCCTGCAGGGGTGGTGACCCATCTGTGTCCCTGCCCAGTGTTTGCCACCGCTCCTGGACAGGGACACAGACATGGAAGAAATGAGGCAAAATGTGGCCTAGAGAGAGGGAGAAACTGGGGCAGAAGTGGAGCTGGAACAGGTGAGATGTGTGAAATGGTGAAGGACATGCAGAGGCAGAGAAGAGTTGTTCTTCATTTCTCTTTGTGACACAAGGCACAGGCCCCCAGAGACACTTTGCTCACCAGCAGAGATTAAGATAAACCCCCAGATCATTTTTACCCTCAAAAATGTGGCTCAAAAACATATTTTTCATTCTCTGCTGTGGGGATGGAGACAAGGCTGGCTGAATAACAATGACAATTGGCAGGAGCCCATCTCCGCAGGGCTGGGACAAACTGGGACAAAGGGGGACAAAGGGGGGGGTCTGGCAGGCTCCTCGCTCGCAGGGTTTGGGGCAGTGGAGGGGCAGGACACGGCCCGGAGCCTTTCCCCGAAGGAAGCTGCGCTGACCCCGGCGCTGAGCCCCGGCTCCGGGGCTGGCAGCCAGCGGAGGGCACTGTTGCTGCAAGGAAACGTGGGGAAAAAAGGGAAAAAAGGAAAAAAAAAAGGAAAAAAAAAAAAGCCATTTAACACTCCAGAAGTGTTTGGATGGAAGTTTTCCATTGAAAACAGTTCTGCCGAAATGGAAACGTTTCACGGCACATGTCTGTTCTCCATGAATTTTTAATGGAGAAAAATGTAAATTAATCAGTTTGACTTTCTAATTGCAATATAGCTTGGTTTTCCTTATTGTATTGAATCGCTTTATTAATTTATATGGCTACACAATTCCAATATAATTCTTAATTTTATAGGGTTTTGGTTTGGATTTTTTAATCCTAGGAATTCAAAATCTCAAAAAATGAAATGGAATGGAAACATTTTGGTATTTAAAAAAAATAATACTACCAACAACTTGAAACTGCTGTCCCAGAGGAAAAAAAACATATTTGATGCTCAATGTGAGACAAAAATACATTTCTGAAGGGTTAATTTTGTATGGGATGGGTGATCTGGGTTTGGATCTGCTCTGAATGGGTCTTCTTGCCAAAAAAAAAAGTGCTTTGAGGAGCTGAATTGTTCTTTACAGCTCCCTGCTGACATCCAGGTCCCAGCCAGGTCAGGAGGAATTCCAGTGAGGAATTCCAGGTCAGTGTGGACATAAATGCTGTTTGAGATCGGGGTGTGCAGAAGGACCCGTGGCTGTCCCAGGGGAGCACCACAATTCCTGTGCTCCCCTCGGGGACACCGAGCTGGAGGAACTCTCTTGTTCCTGAGAGAGCCCTGGCAGGCAGCTCTGCAATGAGGAGGAGCACACCCTCCCTTGTTTTTGTCTGACACAGTTCCTTTGGTGGAGACAGCAGCAGCTCCTGTTACTCCCTCTGTCAGCTCTGGAACAGCTCTGCAGAGCCCCCTCTCCTCCCCAAATGAGGGAGAGGAATTCACTCTGTAATATTAATAACTGTGGGGGCCTTTGGCCTTTAATAATTAACAAAGTGCTAACTGGAGCTGGATGTTCCTTTTCCTGACTCCAATTACAGACCCATTTGGCCCAGGCTCAGGGAGGGAAGTGGCAGAGCAGCAGTGTTCTAGCAGAGACCCAGAGCTGAGAGAAATTGTTCTCCTTTGGCCCACAGAGTAGATTAAATAAAGCTTTGGGCTCCAGCAGTGGAGGAACCAAAGCATCAGGTGCTACAGAAGAATAAAGCACTTCTGAAGCCAAACCTGGGCTGCTGGAACACCAGGGCCAGCTGACAAATAACCTCACCTGGTCTAAGGTAGAGTGAAATGTTCCTTCCAGGAGGTGACAGCTGCTCACACCCTTGCCACTCTTCCCCAGTGCTGAGCTGAGTAGGAGGCTCCTGCTCCTATTTTCTGTCTGAAATAGAGTTGCTAGCGCAGCTTTAACGAGAAGTTTAGCATTTGGAAAACCTGCTATGATCTTTGCAAGGTGATTTACAAGCCTTGAATAAATGTTGAGAGTGTTTTGCTGCACCACGATGCTGTTCTGGCAGCACTCCTGCTCCCCCAGACACTGCTGCTGGCACAGAGGCCAATTTAGCAGGCACAGCTTCAGTGCTCCTCAAACCCTGCTTCCAAAGGGCTGTTATGCAACCAGAAGGGAAGGGAACCAGTAAATTCCAAATTGTGGTTACCTAGCAGCTAAAGCTGAGTGATGGAGCTGCCACAGGTTCTGCCTTCCTGCCTCTGGTTGTACAAACCCTCCTTTTCCTTTTCCTTTCCCTTCCCCCTTTTCCCTTTCCCTTCCCCTTTCCCCTTTCCCCTTTCCCCTTTCCCCTTTCCCCTTTCCCCTTTCCCCTTTCCCCTTTCCCCTTTCCCCTTTCCCCTTTCCCCTTTCCCCTTTCCCCTTTCCCCTTTCCCCTTTCCCCTTTTCCTTTCCCTTTCCCCTTTTCCCTTTCCCCTTCTTCCTTTCCCTTTTGCCTTTCCCCTTTTCCTTTCCCCTTTTCCTTTCCCCTTTTCCCTTTTCCCTTCCCCTTTTCCCTTCCCCTTTTCCCTTCCCCTTTTCCTTTCCTTTCCCTTTCCCTTCTCCTTTTCCTTTTTCCTCCCAACCCAACCCAAATAAAAATAACCAGGTTTTGTTGGTATGGCTGCCCATCCATGTTCAGATTATCTCAGGCAATCACAGCACCATGCCCAGAATTAATCAGAAGGGGCCTGGGATGCTGTTGGATCTTTTTCACCGTGGATGTTTTCAATAATTAGATCTCTCAGAGTTTTACATCAGTCTTGCCTGGTCCTTGGGGCAGGGTTGGCTCTCGTTCTGGGGTTTGGCCATTGCTGTGCTCTTTTCCAGCTGCCTGTTAGCAATTAATGAATCCCTCAGGGGATTTCCTGATTTTCAAATTGTTTTCTTGCCACTTAAATAGGAAGAGTTGTGAGGTGGGAACAGAGTGGGGACAGCAGTGAGGAATTCTCCTGAATTATGAGGGATTGGAAATGGGATCTTCACCTGGGTGCAGGCAGGAAGTGGAATTTCCAGTCAAAAGCTGAAATCAGGTATTTTATCCCTATCATTTAGATTTTAATTGTATTTTTATAGATAAATGTCTGTATTTCATGGCCATCCTGTCTCAGTTTGCCAGTGCCTGCAGGGTTGTTCAGGGTCAGGCTGTGCCTCCCAGGAGAGATCCCTGCTCATGACCAGAGCCTGGGAGATAAATTGTGTTTGCCAAATGTCCTGGAAAGATTTGGGCTGGGAGAGCTCCAGCCATGGAGGAGAGCAAAAAAAAAAAAAAAGCAAATAAACCACAGTTCTCAAAGGCATAATGGCAGTATTTCAGAATTAACATATACTTCATTTTGGTGGCTCAGCTTTTCAGTGAGAAAACAGCATTTTCTGCAAAAACGTTGCTTGAAACTGAAATTTCCATTGGAAATCTGGCTCGGATGGAAAAAATCTCTGATGGATCTGTGCTTGATCCTTCTCTGTGTTTCTTAAACAAGAACTGAAATTCTTACCAGTTTCAACAGCAGAGTGTTGCTGGCTGGCTCAATCTATAAATGTAAATAAGAAGTACAATTGCAATCACAATTCTGTTCTGTGGAAATGTAAAAACCATTGAAACGGATGAAAATTAAGAATCTGGGAAGGGTCAAGCTTTGAGGATGATGTGATGATTCCAAGAGGACATTAAACATTTTTAGCACTTGTACAGATAGTCAAAAGAAAAGTTTTTCAGCTGTTTTTTACTGAAAGAATCCCAGCAAGCTCTAGTTAGGAGAAGTGGGTACCCATAGGAAACATCAAAATAAAGACAGGATTGCTCCACACATTTTAGTAAAGATAATTTTTTGGTTTCTCCAAGCCTGTTCACCCATCTGTGATCTCTTCAAATGCCATTAATTGAAAATGCTGCAGCAGTAGTGAGAAAGAATAAAACCCAACAATTTGTTTTAAGGGAAAAAGCAAAAGTTATTTGTCAAAGTGATACAGCAGAAGAAATCTGACTCTCCAGGAGTGCAGGAGATAACAAGGCTGAAGCTCAGAGGTCACCAGGCTGTTCCTGAGGGTCTCAGTGTCACCTTGCACAGCCCCACTGCTGCTCCCACCACTCTGGAGATGATTCCAGAGACACAGAAACTGCAAACGGGTTCCAGAAGGAGCCAAACCCATTGGAATATTTCACCTGCAGAAATTCCAAATGGTTTCCCACTGTGAGTGTCTCTCTGGGAGTGTGGGGAGCAAAGTTCAAGTCCCTACTTTTATGTTCAGGTTCATTTTTTATCTCAGGTCTCAGTTTCATGTTATGTTCACAGCCCCAGAAAAGGGAAAATCAGGTGAGCTTTTGTTCCATGTTTTGACCAGAAATTCCAGCCCAGACTTAGCAAGTTTTCCCTTAAAACTCATCAAAACCAGCCTTTTGTTTCTGAAAATGCTTTTTGTAAGAAAATGCTCAAGCAGCTTCACTCTGGGTACTGTGGCATTAACCGTAAATAATAATTATGAGGAAAGGATTTAAAAAAACCTTTGCAGGTTCTGATTAGGATAAAGACCTAGATTAAACTTGCCTGAAACACTGGAAAAGAGTGGTTAAATTCTCTGATATTCTTTGTTATGTCTGTTCTGGGCCATGAAGACCCTAGAAAAGAAGGAGATTAGCAGAAAATGCAGACCAGAGGGGAAAATATTGCTCTTTAGGAGAAATTTTAAATTCTTACACTAGATTGACCCTTGGTAAGAGCAGAGCTTTCTTTAACTTTGAGATCTGGGGCACAAGATGTTTTGCCTCAATTTGCACCCACAGCTTTTCAAAAGCCACAAGAAGGTGCAGGTCACCACCATGGAAAGTCAGGAGACTCCTGAGGAAAAACAGCCAGCAGACATTTTAAGATAATCAAAGAAGAAAAATCCATGAACAAGTCCCATAAAGATGCTTAGGAGGCGGAGAGTTCATTTTTTAAACTGATCTCTTCTCCCTGCAGAATCTTGCTCCCACCTTATCAATATTTTAGGAAAGAAAGAGAAACCTTGTGCAGCTGCAGAAGCAATTTGGAGGGATTAAAAATTTATCCTGTTTTGAGCAAAGCTTTCAGCAGGTGCTGGAATCACTTAATCACAGGTGGGTGACCTGCACAGCTCCCCTTTCCCATGGCTGGAACTGGAGGGGAGGGCCTGGGAATTCTTCTGTCACAATTCCAGCCATAGTGGGTCACACACTTTGCCTAGAAAAGCAAAAATAATCAAGTCTAGGATGGAAAAGTGACGTTTTTCCTGCTGGTTTCTTTTGCTTGGTGATGGAATGGAGTCAAGCAGGTTATATCAGGCTTTGAATTTGGCTCAATAATTAAAATGGCTGATTAACATCATCTGAAACTCAGAATTTGGGCTCTGCAGGAAATTTGGACAATTCCACGTTGATTTTCAGTCTAGAGTGGAAAGAGCCATGTGGATTAGAAATTTCCAAATATCCCTCTCACCAAGAATTTTATTGAAGTGAAGAAGAAGGAAAACAGGAAACCTCCAGCTAACACAGAAATCAGCCCAAAACTTTAATTCCTAAAAGCCTTTAAAACATATGGGCTTTTCCCCATTGCTAAAGAAAACCTAATTAAAACATTTCCTTTATGGTGTTTTTCAGTGAAATTTCACTGTGATTATGATGTTGAGTGGAACATTTTGCTGAAACAAACCAGGTGTGGAGACACCACCTGGGAGCTGGGGAGGTTTTCCTCAATTTCCTTGGTGTGTTTGGCACTGGGACAGTTGGGTGACAAATCCCTGAGGAGCTGCCCACCATGGCCAAGGACAGAGCTGTGGGGTTTTCCCTGCTCTGAAGAGAACAAGCTGGATGTGGCAGAGCTGGACTGTGCAGAGTGACCCCATCCCCAGAGCTGCTCCTCATTCCCACCCACCAGAATTAATTGCTTTAATCAACACCAATCATTAGAGACAGCAAAGAATAATCAGATTTTCTGCCTGGGTGTGGTAGGAGCTGGTGTGTGACAGAGCTGTGATGGGTCACACCAGGGCAGGGAGCAGACTGGAGGGGGAATCATGCAAAGATCTTGTTGGGACATGGAAAAGTGCAAATTGGAGCTTCCTGGTGGGAAATCAGCTGGAAACCATTTGTGCTCCTGGTGGTCGTGGTCCTTGGAGCCCTCTGTGAGCTCAGCTGGGCTTTGCAGGATCTGGAGGAACCTTTTGGGGAGAGGTTTCTCAGGTGGAGAACGGTCCAGCAGGGAGTGTGGGGCAGGGGGGAGGAATATTTGGGATGTCAGGAGAGCCAGGGACAGCCCTGGGATGTCCCCATGCACCCAGGAGAGTTTCCATCCTCAGGGGGGGCAAACTCTGTCCCGTGGTGTCCATCACAGGGAACAAAACAGGGATTTGTTGGAAAACAATTCCCAACTCAGTTTGGGCTGAAGGGGAAAGAAATCCCCTCCCTCAGCCCTGGCTGGGAGGACAAACAGACAAATGTCTGTCATGGGGAAGTGCTCTGGTGTTCCACACATCCAAACTGCAAATGGATCCAGCCTGGGGGGGAATAACCCAGTGAAGGGGGAAAAATACAAAATATGTCTTTTTCAGTCAGAATATTCCAACTTCGGACCTCAGTGCTGGGCAGGTTTCTGCAGCATTTGCCACAGGTAATGCTGGGAATCTATTCCTGGCTGAACTGTAAATAATTGCTGCCAGAATGGCATCGTGGTGCTGATGAATATTTCTCCAACAGAGGAGAAACAGCATGTTGATTCTTGAACCACAGAAAGCTATAATTGTCATTTAAAATCTGGCACGTTGTTTAAAATACTGAATTCTTTATCTTTCAGAATCTTTATAATTATACATCTAAACCATCACTCTGAATACATTTGCAAGTGTTGTTCCATTTTTAAGATCTTCCCCAATTTAAATATCAAGGCCTGAGAGAAAAATGAAATTAAAAAATCCTACCTGCACAGAAAGCAAAGCCCATTCTGTTTCAAAGCTATTCATTCCTGTTATAGTTACAAAAAAAAAAAAAAAGAGTTATAAAATTATAACACTTATTTGAAATGTCTTTTCTCACACAATAGCAAATGTTCCTGCTCCTCCTCTCACTATAAAACCACCATATCAAATACCTTTTTTCATCAAATTATAGAAGTGCTGGGGAAAAAACCCATAGAATATTAAAACTTCTCAGCTTCAGAGATGCCAAACTGTTATCAGGGACTGTGAGAGGGTATAAATTTTCAGAAATATTGAAAGGAGGGGGGGAAAAACGCCAAGCTTTGACACTAACGAGATGATAGCAGCCATTGGCTCTTGTTCACACCCCAGAATTTCAGCAGTGAGAAAATCAGGCTTTCAGGGACTCGTGTGGAGCTGGCTCTGACATGGATCAGACTCTGATCTTTGGCCTGGCTGTTATTATGTGGAGTTACGCGCTGGAAGAGTTTTGACAAAAATAATAACCCCCCCAGGAGCAGGGACTGTGTCAGACAGGGAAATCACACATCCCTGAATTAGCTCTGCACTCCTGTGATGTCTGAATGTAAGCAGAGCTCCTGAAAACGCAGAGCTTTGAAGGTTTGGGAGGCTGGAGGATCTCTCTGGTGCTGATCTCAACAGGGACAGTTCTGCCAGGAGGGAAGAAAGGAATCAGACGTTGCTCTACTCCAGAAAGTGTTGTGGCTTCATGCTTTAAAATGGGATTACAGGCATGGAAGATGTTGTCAGAACTTGAGGGTTCATAAAATAATTTCCATGTGATTTCCACCAGTTGCAGCTAGGAGCCAAAGAGCAGTGGGGAGCAGACCTGCAGATGTTCTTTCAGATCTTTTTCCTGAGCTGATTTCTGGCTCCATGGGTTATCTGTAACCCAGTGGTTAAATGGTCACAGGCAAAATGTGTTGGGTACCTCTTGTCATTGTAAATAATTGAGACTCTGGTGCATATTTGCATCTTAAATCAAAAATCCTTGGTTTTGAAAAGTTTCCTCAATGCAGTGACCATTTAGTGATGCTGAGTTAATTAATAATAATATGCAAGCTCTGTATTCAGTGACTCAAGCTAGGAAATTCATGGAATTCTGTGCCCTGCAGTTTTCTCTGGCTGCCTGTGTCCTGTGTAAACCCTGGGATGTGCTGTTCCATCCCTCCTCCTGCCCTGCTTCCCATTTCCCTGGAGAACCCTGAGGAGCAGTTTGGGCTTTGGCTGGGTCACCCTGAGCCTCAGCAGGGTTCAGCCTCCTGTGGCTGCAGCCCTGGAGGGAGCTGAGGTGGCCCTGGGTGTGTGGTGTGGTGTTTACCCATAACAGCAATTCATGGTGCCAAAATCAGAGACAAAACCGTGGAGGTGCTCTCAGGATGTGCCTGCAGACATCCCTGTGCCTCCCACACAGCAATTTCAGCCTCCTGGGGGCTCTCAGAGGCTGCAGCATTTCAGGCACCCCTGTGGGTGCAAGGGTTTATTATTTGTCACTTAATAAACCTCTGAATGCCTGCACAGCAGGGAAAGGTGCAGCTCCTGGGAAATCCCATCAGTGTTTGTGAGGGAACTCAGCCCCACTGCTGCTGACCAGGAATTTTGTGATTTGGGGCTGAGGTTCCTTCATCACTGCAGCCCCAGAGACAATCCAGCCACGGGCCAAGGAGTATCCCAAGGGATATCCCAAGGAATACCCCAAGGAATACCCCAAGGAATACCCCATGGAATACCCCAAGGGATACCCCAAGGAATATCCCATGGGATACCCCAAGTAATGTCCCAAGGAATACCCCATGGAATATCCCGAGGAATATCCCAGGGAACACCCCATGGAATACCCCATGGAATATCCCAAGGAATACCCCATGGAATACCCAGGTGCTGTTTGTGTGCTCCTGGTACCACCCGTGTGTTTTTGGCCAACTGGAGGAAGAGAAAATAAAATTCCACCACATTTTGCTTAAAGAGAGATTCTTTCAAAGTGCTGGTGCACGTGAACAGTTCCTGGAGAGGAGCTGAGCTGGAATAGTCCTACAGTGACATGCTGGATTGCTGGGGAGAGGAGATGTAATGATTTTGGACAGCAACTGTCAGGGTTAAGAAAGTTATTTGTTCCATTGGTTTATGGCACAGACTAGTAGTATTTTATTGTCAAACAGAATTAGTTTTATATCAAGAAGAGTGATTACTTGGGTTCACTGTGTTTGAGATTAAGCTTGATGATTTCATGTCCATTATTGATTTAGGCTTTACATTCAGAGGAGTAGCAGTTTATATTTTACTTAAGGGGATTTGATCACAGTAGATGGAATCTTCAATGGTTTCTGCAAATAAATTAGTAAAGTTGCTGAGCCCTTTACAGTAACTGCAGAAGAAAAGTGAAAGGGGGTTTAGCTCGACTAAAAAAATGCAAAAAAAGATGGCAAAACCACTGCTGAGCTTCTGCAGAGTGCAGGGGATGTGGTGACACCTCAGAACAGAAAAGGTGCAGAAAAGCTGGAGCCTCCCAGAGGATGCTCAGCCCCAGGGCCAGGGATACAGGATGGGCAGAGGGCTGCCAAAGCCTCAGTGTGCTTTGTGTCCTCTAATTCATCCTGAAATTACACCCAAGGAGAGAGGGACACCCAAGGGGCTCCCCAGGGTCAAAGCAGGGCCAGATGTGGGTGGGATCTGTAGGAGCTAAATGTGCAAAATAACACCTGTCCCTAAAAACCCCTCCTGAAACCCCATAAAGCAGGCAGGGGGGTGGAGCAGGAGGGAGCAGCCAGGATCTGGGTGTGCTGTGTGTCAAGAGCACAGGGATGGTTTGTGTGAGCCAGGCTCTGCCCCAGGGCAGCAGGGGAGAGGGAGGGCTCCAGGGCAGAGCCAGGCTGGGTCAGCATTCCCAGGGATGGGCAGTGAGGGGTGTGTGCCCCTCTGCACCTCACCCTGAGCCCCTGGGCAGCACAGAGCTGGCACAGCCAGGCCAGCAGCTCCTCTGGCCTCCCAAAGCTGGGCTTTGCTGGGCTCTGCTCAGGCCCAGCTGTGGGGGGGATGCTGAAAACTCAGCTCTCACCCTGGGGTGGGGTTTGGGAGCACTGAGCTGTCCCCACTGCCCTCCCGTGGCCACCAGGGCTTGTGCACTGCCCTGTGGCCCAGGCACTGTTCACATGCCCATTTTAAGGGCATTGAGTCTCACCTGGCAGCACTGTGCACAGATTGTCACCTGCAGGGTCACAGGGCCCTGACCTTGGCAGCTCCACCCCACAGCTGCCCCCAAATCCCTCAGCCTGCAGCCAGGCCTGGCCCCAGATGGGATGTGCTGGGCTGTGGCTCAGGCTGTGCTCAGCCCCAGCTCCCAGGAGCTCTCCTGTCTCCATCCAGGCCTAAATCTGTTCCTGCCAGATGTGATTTAGGAACAAATCCTGTTTGTGTGCTGCTCCCTGCCCTGCCCAAACACCCTCAGCAGCCAGAGCTGCACTGGAACACTCCCAGTGCCAGGATGGGTGCCAGTGATGCTGCCAGGGCTCAGGTAATGATGTTTTCCCTTCTCTACCTGGGGTCACTCCCAGTTCTTGGCTCTGTGCAGTGTTTGGTTCATTAGGAACACAACAAAGCCCAGTTCTGCCTCATCTGCAGTGTCCCCGAGGGTCAGGTGTTTACTGCCTCATTTTTTTCTGAGTTTCAATTAGTGCCCTTTGCCTTTTGTCCTTTTGCTGAAAGACACGGAGGAAAATCTGGCTCCATTTCCTTCTCTCCTTCCCCTGCAGTACCCACAGACATTGTTAAAGCTTCTGCTGAGAGCCTGAGGCTGCTGGGGGCTCACAGAGCAGCTCTCAGCTCTCTGCAGTGCCTCAGTCCCTCAGACCTTGGGACATCCAGAACTGGGAGCAGTTCTCCAGGTGTGATCTCTCCAATGCTAAGCAGCTTTTCCAGACTTTAGAGAGATGTCTCCATTCCAGCAGAGAGAGAAAAAATGAGGAGGAAACAGATGCATGGCTTTGAAACCAATCAGACACACTCATTGAGATGGTGTTCAAAAGCTGTTGCCAAGAGCATTTTTTGTTTTTATTATTTTTTGCTAATATGGGAGTTTGTTTATCATTTGAGTTTCTCTGTCCAGTGAACTGGTTCATATTTAATGGCTCACTAAGTTATGCCTACAATGGAAATGACAGAGCATGTGTTTTCTAATTTAGGTGTATGGACAAGTGCCCTTTTTTGCTGGAAAGAGAACAAAGCTCCTGTTGCAAAGTGCTTGGAGTGAGTGCTGCTCAGGATGGGGGCAAAGTGTGTGGCAGGTGCCTGTCCTGTGCCCTGAGCAGCCTCTGGCTGCAGTGCCTGACCCAAACCCTGCCAGGGTGACCAAGCTGTGCCACCTGATGGGCAGGACAGGGCCAGAAAACATTTCAGATGCTGAGGGGGACATTGTCCTGTGGGATTTCAGGGAGGTTTAACCTGCTCCCCCTCATAGGATGTGTTAAAGGGATTTGGGTGCTGTAGGAGATGGCACAGGCAGGTTGGACCTGCTCCCCACTCACAGTTTTTGTTAAAGGGATTTGGGTGCTGCAGGAGATGGCACAGGCAGGTTAGACCTGCTCCCCACTCACAGTTTTTGTTAAAGGGATTTGAGTGCTGTAGGAGATGTCACAGTGTGTGCAGATGCCAAAGACTGCTGGGAAATCTGAGCAGGTTTTTTTTTGCTGCTGCCCCGTTCCCAGGGGTTCTCTCTGCTCAGGGCACCAGGCTCTGGTCTCCAGCTCCTTTCTCCCTGCCTGGGTGCTCCCCTTCCCCCCCAGCAGCAGAAGGGCCATTCCTGGCTCCTTTCCCTGGGGCACTGCAGTGTGGGAAGGAGCTGCCACCGTTTTTGGGGGTGGATTCACTTTTTTCCTCACTTCAAAGCCAAGACTCACTGCGAAGACGAGCTGGGTATTAAACCAGGCAGAAACAGTTTCAGTAAAAAGCACACAGTTCTAAGTAAAGGAGGAGATCTGGCCCACCTCTAAAACATTTCCCAAAAACCCCCAGACTGTGAATCTAGCCTTCTGTTTTTCTTTCTTTACACCTGCAGGTAATTGCATATTGTATCATTTACAGGGGGTGATGCTGTTACTCAGGAAATGCCAACATTCCCTGTGCTGATGTTGCTACCTCTGTGTTCCCAGCTTGCATTTTTTTCTTCCTTGGCAGGAAAAAAAAAAACCAAAAAAACCTGCTTGACTAGTGCTGCATGTTATTACCTTTCACAAAAAGAATTTCCAAAAATGATAGCAGGATTTTTTCCCCTTTAAATCCATGAAAATTGCCAATCCTTTAAGTGCAGAAACACCTAAAAGCTACCTAACCTGCAAATATGAGCCATTTAAATGTGAGTCATACCAGCTTCCCTGGCACAGCCTGTCCTCTGGCTTGAATTTTTGGCTATGAGGGATGTTGTTTGCTGGAGGCTACCCCAGGTCCTGGGGAGAGGGGATTTCTCTCAGGGGAGAGTCCTTGCTTAAACAGAAGCTTGTGAACAGGAGCAGCAGGAGATTGATTGTAGGGAATGAATCCAAATTAATGGTCAGTTTGAATGGTTCCAGGGGCTTGTATGAAGTCACATCAAAATTTTCATCTTTGAAAGTGGCAGCAAGTGGGGGCAGAGGGCAGCCCCAGGGGCTGGTGTGTCTCTGGCAAGGAAAGGAGCAGCTCCCTTGCAAACCCCATTGTACTGACAACAGCAAACTCCCATTTTTTGGGTTGTTGGTATGATCTGCCTCAAATCACTCCAATTTTCATTTAAATGCTCTCCATCCTCATGAGTCCCAGTGACCAAGAGCACAACAAGGTAAAGCACAGTGGAAATCCAGCAGCACAGTCAGGTAAGAGCTGAACGTGCAGCGAAATCCTGGCTGTGCTCCTTGTTTGCCTTCTGAAATACTGAGTCAAGTGTCCTTGTTGAAATGGAGCTTAGTTTCAAGTGCCTCAGAATGCCTGGCAGGCTCCTGGGGGGGTGGGAAACTCAGAAATGCAAAGCCTGGCTGCTTTTGGGGTGTTCCTGCTGTGCCCCACCAGCACAGGAGGCTCCTGTGCCTCTGGCCGAGGTTTGTTCTCCCCCTGTGCTGGCCCTGCCCGGCTCCTGCTGCCCCTCTCAGGCACACCTGGGCACAGGTGAGTGCCCTGGGCATGCTCAGGCCTGTGCAGGTGCTTGGCATCAGCACCTGCCTGTTGGAGAAGCATTCAGGAATTATTTCCCTTTTCTGAGGTACTTTCTGCCGGGGGTGTCAGTGGGAGGAAGCTCAGCCAGAGAGGTTGGGCTCTTTCCAAATTAGGGGATGCCCTGAGAAACTCTGGCTTTTAGAAACCTGACCTGGAGGAAAGCAGCTTCTGTGGGGCAGCAAATTAAATGGCTTTAGTGATGTGCTCAGGTTCTCCTGGCACAAGCCCTAAAAGCCTGAAACCTTTTGCCAGTCTACGTTTTGGTGATGTGATGTGTGTGGTGGTGCTTTTAAACCATTTGTGAGGTTACAAGGATGCATTAGAGATGGCTCAAAGCCAGGAAAGAGCTTGAACACCTCTGTCCTGCACAGGCCAGATCTGACTGAGAGTAAACAGAGGCACCCCACACTGTATTTACAGACATGCCAGGCAAAGGAGCTCATTTTGTACATTTATTTCCAGTGATGCTGTACCTAAACAAGTGCCTGCCACTCTGTGCTGTTCCAGGATGAGGGGAGCATCTCCTGTGATTTATTGGAGCAGTGACTGCATTTGCTGTGCATTTATTGGAGCAGTGAGTGGTTTTGCTGTGCATTTATTGGAGCAGTGACTGCATTTGCTGTGCATTTATTGGAGCAGTGACTGCATTTGCTGTGCATTTATTGGAGCAGTGAGTGGTTTTGCTGTGCATTTATTGGAGCAGTGAGTGGTTTTGCTGTGCATTTATTGGAGCAGTGACTGCATTTGCTGTGCATTTATTGGAGCAGTGAGTGGTTTTGCTGTGCATTCATCCAGCACTGGGTGCAGGCTGGCAGAGGTGTCACTGCACACACCCTGCTGCAGCCTTGGGGACATTTGCTGGCTGGTCTCTCATGGTTTGGGCTCAGAGCTTGGTGGCCACTGCCATGTGCCAGCAGCAATGCTCAGGTTTGATTTTCCCCTCTGAAGCCTGACTTTTCTGCTGGTTTTGTGTCACACACAGGGACCTTCAGGACACTGAAATAACATCAGTTTGGGCAGAGACCAAGAAACAAAGAGCCACACCATGGGAGGGTGTGTGTGTGTGTGTGTGTGCCCTGGGTTTTGTTTTCTGTGCCACCATCACATGGGGCACTCAGTGGCATCAGTCTTTGTCAAAATGGCCGAGGACTTTTCATTTTAAAACCCTGCTGATTAAAAAAAAAATCCTACAGATAATTCCATGGTATAAGGAGTGTATTCTGCTCTGCCTACCACAGGTTTAAATTGGAGGATTAAAAATATCCATTCTTCATTTCCACTAAATCCTAAGCTGCTTATTTGGTTTTTGTATCATCAGATCCCATTGTTTTTTAAACAGACTAACCCAAGATTATCAGAAGGAATGAGACAAGCCTTCCTCTGCATTGGTTTAGAGATCCTGCTGCTGATACATATGTTTTTGGAAGCATGATGCCCTCTGAGAGCTTCAGAACAGGTCTCAAAACATCACCCACTTTGCTTTAATTTCTTAAGCCAGCTGCCTCTCTCAATAAGACAGCTCAATTCTATTCCCTCAGTAACCAAACTTATGCAGAAACTGGCCAAGTGGATCTCTGGAATGGGAAGGAAAAGGAATACAGGGTTCTGCTGCAGGGGCAGCATGGAGAGGGTGCAGAACTGCTGGGTTTTCACACTGGCTGCATCTCCAGAGCCCAGAATCTCCTCAGCCTCCCGAGCCCTGCAGTGTCCCAGGCACAGCTCTGGCAGCTGCAGGGCTGGGCTGTGGAACACGAGGGATTTTCCAGCCAGACCCCACTGACACTGTCTGCCCCTGCCCCTGTCTCAGTCCAGCTCCTAACAAGGCCACTGGGAGCTTCAGCTGAGACACTCAGGACCTGGCTTATTTAATTTGTGACAAACACCACTCTGCAGATCTCCTGCCTGCCAGATCCTCAGGGCTCCCTTTTTTGGAGGAAAAAACCCAGTTGTGTTTGTTGGGCTGTTCCTTTCCCAGATGAATGCAGGTAATTCAGGTAATTCTTTCCAGTTACACAGGAACTGGTAGTTAAAGTGTACCCCTGCTCAGGTGTTTGGGGCAGTTCAGTGTTTGTGTGTGGATGAAACAGAACTAAAGACTGCTTTTCTGTGAAAGGTCTTGGATCTTTTCTGTGAAAGATTTTTTATCTCTGGGTGTGAGTAAAGGCACTGGCAGCCCTCAGATGCTGCTAAGGGGATGGGTGTCCCAGCAAAGGCCAAACAGGGACATCCAGAGCTGCCAGGACACAAAAAGGTCATTTATAAAAAACGTTTCTTATTTCACTGTTTAGAACACCAAGGGGCACAGAGTGGAATCTGTGCCTGAAGCAGCCACAGAATTGGTTCTCTCAGGCACTTCCTAAATCACATTTTTCAATCCATTTGTCCAATTGACTTTATACAAAACCACATTTCAATACATTAGAAATTACAATAGTGCTCATTAAATCATCCAGGTGATGTTAAATTGCTCCCATTAGTGCAAAGGCAGCCCTTGGCTTTGCAGTGAGTTGGGACAGCCAGATCTCAGGTGTGGGCCAGCTGAAAGCTCCAAAAGGATGCAGGAGGCACCTCCTGGGGCTGATTCTCAGTGCCTGGAGGAGGCCCAATCTCTGAGCTAGCAGGGAGCTCTGGGTTTCTGGCTCTGCCAGAATTTCCAACACCTGGAGCAAAAACCTGAGGCTCAAATTTCTTTTTTTTAGCATTAGCAAGATTGTTTCCTGCAGCTCTCGTGATGAGGTCAGTGGTCACTTAAGAATTTTGAGGCTCTTGGAGTCAAATGGGAACTTTAGAGAATTCAGAAGACTCAATCCAATTTCTGGCCAGTGGTGGTTCCCTCTGGAGAGCTCAAGGGACAGGTTTGGTTTGTTCCCTTTTCCTTTCAATCCGAACGTGCTCTTTGCAAGGCTCTGCTCTGTTCACTCTCCACTCTTGGTGCAGGGGAAGGAGGACAGGGCTGAGCAGCCTTTGCAGGGAGCAAACCCTTGGGCTGTGCAATGCAGGCATTGTGTTGTTTTGAGGAAGGAGAAATCCACACAGCTGGTTCCTGTTCAGCTGGCAGGAACATCACCCTCAGCCCGGCCAGCACCTCACCCTCACCAGCATTGACACCAAATGGTTTTAAAAAAAAACAACCACATGAACTTTATTTTTATTTCTCCAGCAAAATCTGTTTCTTTCAGTCTTTCATTTGCTTCTCTTCTGAAGACTCAAGTCTTTATTTCAGACATCTGCCTATAGAAAATAAGTATTTTTAAGGGCACATTAAAAGATGAAAACTGAAGCTTGAATAACTTAATCAGCATACAAATTACACAGATATAAAAGTTCTGTTTCATTGTCTTAACTTACAGTTTATTTTGTACAGAATTCATTATGTTATACATCTAAGACTTATTATATTGTATAAATATCTCGGGTGTGATGTATATACATATCCAGTGTTATAATTCAGCAATTAATGTATGCATTTCACAATACACTATCGTGTATTTCAATGTAGTGCACATGATTTATATTCCATAAAAGAGCACATCTGCTAGGAAAAATCAGCATTTCCTTCCTGGGGTTTTTATCCCACCTTGCAATACAAGGGTTTTCTCCATTTGAGAATGGACTCTTTGCTCTGTGTATGGCTGTAAGGTCTTCTTGTACATTCCCCAAGGTGAGTGAAGGAGCAGCAGCTCCAAACATGAACGTGGGGGTGTTGTACAGTGGGAGCAGAGTGGGGCAGGTCCCTAAGGGGTGAGGAAGGGGATAGGGAGCCCCAAGAGCAGGACAGGGTCCCTAAGGGGTGGGGAAGGGGATAGGGAGCCCCAGGCTGGGCACTGTGGGGTGAGTGAAATAAAGGTTCTGCCCATGGGACCTTGCAGCTCTCCCTTCCCTGTCCTGTGCACGCCCAGGCCCTGCTGCCACCCCTGTCCCAGCTGCCCTGGCAGGGCTGGGGGCTGGCATCAGCTTTGTTTTAAAGTTTGCACTCCCGTGGGTGCCATGGATCCCCCTCTGCTCTCAGGGCTGTTCTGGGGGTCTGCTGTGGGATGTGTTCCCACCCTGAGAGCAGCAAAGCTCCCAAAGTCCTCAGAGATGGTGTTAGTTTGGTATTGAATTACAGGTATTGCTTCCCTAGGCTCCTACTGAAGCATAATTCTAATTAATCTGACGGTACAGTTGCTATTTTTCAGACAATTCTACTTTCCTGCATACATACTTACATACATACATTTTGTGCCTTTTGATCACTTGGCTCCCATTGCTTTGTTCTCTCAAAAGCAGAGACTCTTTTATCAATGTGTAAATGCTGTTCACTTAACAGCAAAGTGGAATATTAGATATTCCATGAATAAAATATTGTATTTAACAGCATCACTGAAAAATATTTAGGTGAATGGGAAAATTGGGGGGAGGGGGTGTTTAAAATAATTTAAAATTGAATTTGTTTAAATTTATAGAGTATGCCATAATTTTGAAACTATAATATGAGATATTTAATTTAAAAGGACCTGATCAACTCAGAACTAGTTTGCATCAGATACATTCATGTTGAATATATTTTCCTTTCATCTTATGAGAAGTAGCATAAATGCTCAAACCAGGATAAATGCAGAATAACTCCACTTTCATCCAGTTTTACTGAAAATAGAGTTCTCTCTTCCCACTTCTTTTTTTTTTTTTTGTATTGCTTTTTTTCCATGGTTGTATTGCCATTTTCCATGTAGGAGCTTTCATGTGATGAGGTGATGGAAAAGAAAAATTTATGAACCTACAGATCTTTCTTTCTCTCCTCATTGCAAGATTTGGGGGTTGGGTCTTTTTGTGGACAGCTGTCCCCAGTTGCACTGTTGAACTGGTTCCCAGTGGCAGCTGTGCTCCTTCCTGATGGGCAGGAATTGTCATTTAACTGGGGCAGAGGATGACACCTCTGTGGCTCTAAAACCACCCCAAATTCAGCCACTGAGCCACCCAACACTTCCCTGGGGACTTCCCTGGCCACGCTGGGACCTCACCCCTCAGAGGTAACAGAACACAGCCCCTGTGACCTTCTACCCCGCTGGGTTTGGGGTCAGTCACACCCCAGGAGCACCAGGAAAGTGCTGGAAAGGCCAGAGGTGTCCTCTGGTGACTCTGGCCCCTCCCTGAGGGCCCAGGCACGATGGGCAGCCAGGGACTGGGCATCAGGGACACCCCAGTGTGCCAGCAGGGAGCACCTGAACTTTGGGATCCTCCAAGGGAAATTCTCCAGCTGAGTGAAGTCACTGACCTCTGCTACCATGGGTGAGGCAGAGGAGCAGCCCAGGGCACCTGCACGGCCCTGGCCACTTCTGGGACACGAGCAGGGACACGAGCAGGGACCCTGCAGCACTGCTGGAGCCTCAGCAGGGCTGGAAGGAGAGGTTCCCATGAGGAGATGGAGCCCAAAGCAGGGCTGGAAGGAGAGGTTCCCATGAGGAGATGGAGCCCAAAGCAGGGCTGGAAGGAGAGGTTCCCATGAGGAGATGGAGCCCAAAGCAGGGCTGGAAGGAGAGGTTCCCATGAGGAGATGGAGCCCAAAGCAGGATAGAAAGGAGAGGTTCCCATGAGGAACCAGCTCCGTGCTCTCTCTGAGGCCATGGCCTCGCTGGCTCACTGAGGGGTTTGCACCCTGGAACAGTTGGGCTCTTTGCCCTCTGCACCTGCCAGCAGCAGCTTGGTTCCTCTGATTCCAAGACTAAATCAATTTGTGGTCAGTTTATACTATACTGGGCAAACAATAGTAAATAGTTTTGTTTTTTTTGTTCTGCTCTCTAGTTGGGCCAAATACAAAATAATGCATTGAGAAGTTATATTCTAAAAAAGGGGTTTTATGTTTTTAGTGATAAGGATCATTGTAAGAATTCATCTTTCCTTATTTCCTGGCTCATTGAAAGGGGAGAGAACATTTGTTAAACAACCCAAGACTTCATCTGACGCACAAGTGCTGCATCCCTTATGAAACAGAAGCATATCTGTGCTCCATTATTTTCTCTCCTCAAAATTAGATTATAACAGATGCCATCCCCTCCCTGTGCAGTTCAGTGCCAGCAAAAGCAAGTCTCTAATCACTTATATAAGCCTGGTGTCCTCACTTCTAGTCTCAATGTTAAAATTCCTGCATTTTGTAGCAGTTCCATTAAATATGTTCCCAGTTGTGGATTAGGACCCAAATGCAGAATTTCCCACAATGTCCTAGTTTATAAATAAATTCAAATCTTGCTTTGATCTACCTAAAGGATGGGAACTCCAGTAAGTAAGGCAGTTGTAATTTGGCTCTTGTGGTTATTGCACAGGATCCATCACAAGAATATGTGCTTTACTGGGGGGTTTTAAGTATTCTGTAGATTCAGGTTTTTCCTAACTGTAATTTTCAACTTATCTCAGTCATCCTTCAGTAAAAAAGATGTGATGCATATGAAATGGCAGCTTTGAACTTCCAGCATGTTTTCCTTGCTAAAATTGGATAGTCCCTTGTGTGGCTGCAGTCCCAATGTGTCTTTTCTTCCCTTTTTAATGAAACATGGTGTAAAGTTTTTCTCTTTAATGGCTTCATGGCCAGGGATGTTTTAGACAAGGTCTGGGGCTGTTGAGCATGAACTTCTCTGGCCTGCTGAACTCTACCACCAATGGATTCATTAGCACAGAGTAACAGTGACTCCAAGCTTTGCTTATTTCCTGGGAAATTTCCCTTCCTATTTTATGCATTCCAATCCCACGTTTGACTTTCTCACTCAGATAATAACATGTATTGTCAGCCAAGCTACTGTTTCAGCAAAGCATTTCCCTTTGAAGTATGTGCTGGTTTTTTTTTTTTTACAGGTTATTTTTTCATATTAGCAATGACAAAAGTGAACCCAGGGCTACTCCTTGATTTTTATTTTCCAGGGTTTATTATTATATTTACAGTTCCCTGTAAGAAGACACAACCCTTTCCCAGTAAGAGTTCTAATTCCTTTCTATGTTTCAAAAACTAACGACCCATATATGGAAAGGAGGAGGATAATCAGTGATGAAGGAGGTATCTCTGGGGGCTGAAGCAGATGAATAAAAAACTCAAATCATTATAAATATTACTGTACTACACTTTGGTACAACCAAGAAAAAAAAAAACCAACCCCTTCAAAGAAAATATTTAATGTTCCCTAAGTCAAATAAAATTCACAAACAATATAAGAAGAAATTAACCACATGGGGTTTTTTTATATCTGTAAAAAATAATCAGACTACTTGGCTGCATTGCACATAGGCAATAAAATGAGATTCATTCCAATCCCTTTTTCCGTGAGCCTCCTCTCGGGCTGCAAGCAAGAAATGTCCACTGTGCTTTACAAAGGACGACGACTAGAAAAAATCAATGCAAACAAACATCCCTTTCTTTTCTGATTTACCATTTATCATGAGAGATGACAAACAAATGAAGTCTCCTCTGAGTCTGAGCGCAGTTGGATTAGCATTTTGCTAGTACCAGGCAGTACACAGAAACAGCCATCGTGTGTGACACCTCCAACACCTACAGGGAGCTGTTTTAGGGGCACATCCTGGTTTGTGGTGAAACAGGATTAACTCAGCCAGCCTCTTGTACCTGCTCTCTGATATCAGGTTATCATCTCAGTACCTCCAGGGTTGGGCTGTCTTGTTCCTATTGCTGACTGGACTGACTGCTCCACCATCCATAAACAGAAGGCATAAAGGTGATTACAAACATAAGAAAGTAGTTTTACATATTGTCTTGCAGTCTTTCCATATAGTCCCTAAGTTCCTTGGAATCGCCAAGATTCATATCTTGGCATACCCATTTAATATTATCATCACTGTCAAATAGAATTGAGTTGGTGTAGGGGCCTCCATCCTCTGGCAGTATTGTTGTATATGAAGTGAACTTTACTCGCTTCTGCTTTGGCCCAGAAGGATTTATAGGTTCACTTTTAACTTCTTTTTCACAAAGGTACTCAGAAGATCTGAGGATATGATTATGAAGAGTCTTCTGAGAACTCCCATTAAGGAGAAAGTTGCTTTCTTCAAACTGCATCCCTCTGTCAATCATGGTAGTGCACTCCTCTGATGGGAGCGAAATGTCCACTGGGTTTTCCAGGAGCTCCACCTCATTTCCAAGCCAGACCCAGTCATGGGAATGGGGGATGTTGCCTTGCTCACTCACAGCAAACCTTTTGTGCCTGTACTTCCAAGCAAATGCCACGCAGTTAATCAAAAAGACCAAGATTGCTAAGCAGAAAACACAGAGCAGCGCGTACATGCCAATCTCCAGGTCTGTCAATCCTCTGGAAGTCAATGAGAGATCACTGGGATTGTTTTCTCCTGGTATTTCTACTTGGGCAGGGAAACCTGTGAAGGCAGTTGGGTTATTCTGAAGCTGGCCATCCTCCAGGGACTCCTGATCAATGGGAGACATGAAAGTTGTGCTTTTGTTTGCGTTGTCCTCCGGACCGGACACATCCTCGTGGTTTTTGGACCAGTCTTGTGCTGTCCTCTCTTGTTCTGCAGCTTTCTCTATAGCATTGCTTGCATGGCTTTTAAAATCTTTCTCCACGTCATCGATGTCGTTGGTGCTCCCTTTTTGGTCCGAATCCTTTTGACCAAACTTCACTTTGACGTTTCCTTTCCCAACGGCCAGAACGCTCTTGCGCTTGGTCTTCTGGCAGGGCTCACTGATCACCATCTCAATTTTAATCAGGGGCCCCTGCCCGTCCCCTTCTGCCACCACCACGGGCCAGAGGGACTGAAGGCTCTGGTGTGACGACACCACCATCTCGTCCAGGGAGGTGATGGACACAGAGAAGTCCTTGGAGTCGTAGATGTCCAAGGGCGTCACCGACCCGTCGCTGAACAAAACCCAGGCACTCACCACAGCCTCCTGGTGGGGAGAGGAGGAGGGGAAAAAATAGGTGTGAGAGAGAGAGAGCACAAATCAGACACTTTGCTGTTAAAGTCGGAAAAAAAAATACGGAGTTTAACTTTGGGGTTTCTGTTTGGTTTGTTTTTTTAAAGAAAATGGAAATGTCTACTCTGCTTCTCATTTTCTTGGAGGCTTGTGTTCTCTAGACCACTGAGGCATTTACATCACCTTCAGGAACTATCAAAGAAACACTCATGTAAATGTAATGAAAGTGCTGGAAAAAACAATTGATGATTCTTTTTCCTCAGTCTGAAGTGAGAAGCCTTTTTTGAATGCCAGAGCCTTATGATGAAAATAATCATATTTCCAGCATCACGGTCAATTAGGTTTATAAAGGACCCATAATGGGGAATTTCTCTAATGCTGCAGTTCCAGTGCCTTGTGTAATACAATGAGCAGGGCTGGAATGTGTTGGGCCAGCGAGCCCATCCAGCCCATGGAATAAACTGGGAGGAGAACCCATCTCAGTGCAGTACTTTATATTTTCTGTCATGCTCTCAAATATGCAGGACTTGCAATATGCAAAAGGGATTGTGGTCTTTCCTGGGAACTATAGAAACACTCATAAAAAACACCATTTTTATGTTTTAACCAAACCAATTTGTCTTCTTACTGCAAATTGCTAGTGCAAAAAATATAGTTACACTTTCTGCACTGATGAAGAAGCTCAGCTCTATGAAATCCATTAAAAAACCACATATGGAATTTGATCTGTGGTCTCATTAAAAGCTATTTAATTCCTCTGATTATATGGTTCAAAGTAAGCACAAACTCATCAGTTTTCAGCAATGCAGGTCATGAAAACTTCTGTACCTGCAGCCAGAGGTCGTTTTGGCTGAGCTGACTTTGTGAGACAATTAAGGACTGGCATTCCCAGCTCTGCTTGCACAGCTAGGCTGCATTTCCCCTGAGAAAAGGAGTTTTTTGTGGCACATCCATGCTCTGTTTGGCACTGTGCATTCCCAGACAGGTCCATCCCTTTCCCTGTGCTGTGCAGTCCCCAGAGCAGCTCTGGGAGTGCAGTGGTCACTGGGAAGGGCCCTTGGCCCCGTGGGGCTGGTGAGGAGATGAACAGCCTTTACTACAAGAAGTGACTGCTTTTCACAGCCATATATTCATTATATCTGCTGCCTAAAATTTACAGCAAATTCCTCTGGCAAAGCAGAGGGAACACTGAATGAATCTGATGCATTCCTTTGGAGCGTACCTGTTTGGGAGTGCGCAGGATGTCGTGGGCAGAGGTGGTGGCAACGATGGCTCTCTTATTTCCTTTGCTGCTTTGAAAGGACACAGACAAGCCTGACACCAGCTGCACCCCCAGGTCAGCAATGGTCACCCTTTCATCCAGAACAATCACTGTCTTCTCTGCCAGGATGGAATCCGAGAGAGGGGACAGAACCTGGGAACAGAAAGGAAACACCCTGCATGGAACAGCAATGAAGTGTTTTAAAGCAAGGCTGGCCTCTAACCAGCACACCAGATTGATCCTGGGTTTGTCACGTCCATGTCTAAGCCAGAGCTGATATTTCCCCCAAGACTCACTTTTTTTATTCTCCCAAGACTCATTTGCTGCTAAATTACTTTATCTAAAAAAATAATTTAATAAAACAACAAATCACTTCAAAATTGCAGCTTGATCTTGAAAAAATATATATAATATAGAATAAATTAAGTGGAATTGTTGGGGTTTTTTTGAAGGTCATTTTTGTGGGGTCTATAAAACTCCGTGTGAATGCAGTGCAGCACAGGACAGAGTGTAAGACACTGATTAACACTGAAACTCAGGGAGGGGATAAATAAGAGCTCAAAGCCTGTCTGATAGGAACTTGGCCTGTTGCCTTTCTAGGGACAGAGGACCTGAATGAAATGAAAGTGAGACTTGCAAAAGAACTTTGGAAATCCCACTGGGTGCCTGCCTGCATTTTTCAATGCCAAAACACTGCTGCCAGTTGCTCTAAGACCTTGTTTGCAGCATGCTCAGACAGAGACTCATCTTTATACTGGTGACAGAAACAGCTGCTTCAAGCCCAAAATACTTGAGGTGTGATTTGTCTAAACCAACAGGAGAAACCTGCAGCACAGCTCCCTGCACTGGAGCTTCCTGCTCTTTTAGAGTCATGGAGAGAAAAAGACATTTTAAGGGCAGAAATCCCTTGACCTCTCTATCTCATTTATTTCAGGCTGAAGGGAGCAGAGCCCTAAAATCCCTGTGTTGACTCCAGAGTGTGACCAGAACATTGCAGGTGTTTGCAGCCCCTGAGAAGAGCCCCAGTGCTTCCATTCCTTTATTTTGATTAAGGAAAGTGCATGAATTTGGACTGAGGTAAGGCGGGGAACATGAATACTCTGAAAGATGTCTGAGGGTTATTTTTGTGTCCATGGTTTGTGATCAGTTTTGTGAACATAAAAGTACCAACTTTTCAAATAAGTTCAAGCATATAGAGGTACACGTAGATATTTGGTACCATTTCCCAAGTTATGCTCATATGGTCCCACTGAAGTTAAAAGGAGCTGGTTGTGTGCCTCATGTCCCCTCTTTCAGCAGCCAGAGAAACCTCCCTGTGTTCCAGTCACACTAAGATGGATAAATCCCTTCAAAAGCTTCACCTAAGGGCATTCTATGGAAGTGACAAATAGCCACAATGAAAACCCATTGAAACTTCCTTTTCTGTTTAGCACACGTGCCCATTTTTCAGCTCTTTTTTTTTTTTGGTTTTCCCTGAGATGAGTGAATTTTCTACGCCAACCCTGAGCCCTGCTAAGGCAGGGTGTGAGTGAGCCTGAGCCCTCTCAGGGGCTGCAGGGGCTGTACCTGCACCGTGGTGATGCCCTGCTCACGCCCGGCCAGCACCCGGCCCTCCTGCAGCTTGGCAACCTTGGGCTCCTCCACCTTCATGAAATCGGCCACCAGGTCGGTGATGTCAAACTGCCACTCCGAGCCCAGCAGGTAGCTCAGGTGGCCTCCAAACTCCGAGGACTCGGCCACGAACTGCGTCAGGACCCTGACCATGGCGTGCTGGTACTGCAGGGTGCAGCCTTTGCCTTTCTTCTCGTCATCCTCCTCATCCTCGCTGTCCCGCGTGGGCCTGTGAACACAGCCAGCTCTGTTAGCCTGATCCCCCCAGCCCTGCAGAGCTCCAGCTGCACCTCCTTTGGGGGAAAGAGGAAAGGGAAGATGATCTCCAGAAAGCTGGAAAAGCAAGCCTTAGAAACAGAAAGAGCAGAGAAACTCAGAACCAGCTGCAGCTGCAAAGTCTGAAGGTAGAAAAAGTTACAATAGTACAGCAAGCAAGGACATAAAACAATAGCTTGAGTTTTAGGCTTGGCTAAGATAGACCTTAAGACTGCAGAAAAATATGCTTAGCAGGACAGCAGCAGGTTTTAAGCTTAATAATGGTGTATTTTGTGTTGTTAATAGAAAGCAGACATTGTGTGAAGCAGGTGTATGTGTGTGCTTCTGGTGACTGCCTAGAACAACTGTCTGTAAGCTTTAGCAATATGCCATTGGCTAAAAAGTTTTCAAAATGCTCTGTAACAAAAAAATCTTTAGCTGCTGTTAAAAAAAGTGAGCTGTTAGCATCTTCACCACTGTCTCAACCATATGATGAGAGTGATACTACAATAACAGCTCAAAGAACATCTCCCAACCGTCCTGCTCTGTTCATGAAAGGAAAAAAAAAAAACAGAAACACTCGTTTTCATCAATGTTGGTGTTATCACCTGCTGCTGGGTGAGCCAGGTTTGGATGGGCAGGTCAGTAAATCCTGGGGAGGTGTTTGAGCAGCTTTTTGGTGGTCTGCAATTTAAAAGCTGCTGGTGCTTCTTCCAGTAAATCCTTTGTTTGTGTGAGGCCTCCCAGAAACTTGAAAATGTGTCTGGCATTGCTGGGATCCCAGTGGAGCCTCTGCCTGCTCTCCAGGCAGCAGGGAATAGTGCAGAGGGCTCAGGAAAGCAGAGGGAAACATTGAGGAGAGGGCAGCTGTGGAGCAAAGCCCTGTAACAGCTCATCAGGGTGGGAGAAGGTGTTTTATAGCCTTTTAACATTTGTATTTCTGTGCTCTTCCCTTCACATCTCTGTAACACCTCTGGCCCTCCCTGCTGGGGCAGAGCCAGCCAGCTCTGATCCTCATCCCTTCCTCTCTGTTGGGAAACACACCTTGAGTGCACCTTCAGCTCACACAGTCCATGCAGGGACCTCAGGTGGCCTCCAAAAAGCCCAGTTGGGCATTTAGGCTCCCACTCAGGGCAGGGTTACTCAGATTACACCTGCAGCATTAGACACACTTCCTTCAACATCTCCTACCTGTCCCCCTTTCAAAACAGAACCTGTGAAACAAAACAGCTTTCCCTAGAGCTCAGAGAAGGCATCACAGTGATTTGTACATGATAACACTGCTGTCACACCTCACAGAGTTTTTTTGTCTGCTTAAAGATCCAGTTTACCGCCAATATTAATATTTTATATTTTTTTTATCTTGTTCGTTGCCTGGCACAAACACATGGATCCTCTTATCTCTTCCAAGTCAGGTATTAAGCAGTAGGTGGTCACACTTTTACTCATTATGCTCCCATGCTGTGGATTCATTGCTCAGAAATAATTTCCCTCCTTCCTGTATTTATTGAGCCTGAAGCCACCTCTATATCAAGGGTGGGAAATACAGGGTAAGTCTCTCATTTTTCAAAGTGTTGCAGGAGGTAGTTTTGTGGTTACTTTGTCCCTTTATCTTCTCCTTTGAAATAGCAGCTATGAAAAACCATTATAAAACAGAATTGCTTTTGTTATAAATGGTTTTATGACAAAGTTGGCAGCCAGTAAGCTGAAAACATATCTAAGACAAACCCTTGTGCTCTTCAAAATGACTGAAAGTCCCCGTGTTACAGAACCTAATCCACTGGAAATACATTTTCAATGCATGACTTGTTAGCTGAATATTTATATTCAGCCTCAAGTAAATGGTGTGTGGTACCTTTTGGTTTTGTGTGTGTAAAACAAGTGTCCATCATCACTTGCTGAATGAAGCATCATTGAATGACAGTGGAATTGTTAGGGGAAAGGCTACTAAAATAGGATTTAGATTTGCCAGAGAAATTTGTCTTACAGAGTTTGACTAGCTGGGTATTTCAGGGAAATTTTCTCTCCTTCCCAACACTGGTGTCAGTCTGAAGTCAGCTCACAGTTGGCAAAACAGCCACAAAGAAAGTTCTAGAAGGGGAATGTTCATCGAGTTTCTGTGGTCCATATCCATCCATGCTGTAAAGGAATTCATGAACTCCTTAGTGTTCCCACTTTCAATTTATTCCTGTGTTCTGACCCTCCTCAGCTCAGCTAAACCATAACCCAGCTCTGAACAACCTCAGACTTTGGCAGAACCAAGTTCAGCTCTGAGATTTTGGGATTTGACCCTCTCTTAATAATACAGACAGTAACATTAGAGCCTGTGCAGAACTGGAGAAAAATGTGCAAAATCAGTTCAGGTAAGGAGTACTTATGGTATTTGGGGCAAAAGAGCACAGAACTGATGGGAACCAGTCTTGTTATCTCTGTTCCCTTGTTATGGGAAAAGAGACCCAGAGCCAGTGTTGGGTGGTTGGCAGGAGATGTTCACATATTCAACATCCACATTCATCACTTACACAACTCCCTTTCTGCTCCTGTTTGTCCCTGCCCAGGGCAGGAGTTGGAACAAGATAATCTTTAAGGTCTCTTTCAACCCAAACCCTTCTGGGAGTCGATGTTTTATTCAGATCCAATGGGTTGCTGTTATCTTTATTTATGTGCTTGTTTATTTCTACTTTTGCTGTTTAAAACTTTGCACCGCTGGATTGCCCAAGAGGAAATCTGTTCAAAACAACTGGAGGGAATTCTTTTTCAGCCCCAGCTCATAAATATGAGCTGCGGAATGACCAGAGGGAAGGATTGCTGCTCAGGGGCACCGAGGGAGCACTCCTGTCCTTATTTCCAGGATTAGGACCCTGTGGGCAGCCACTATTTACCACAACAAAACGATGATTCAAGTCCAGCCCATTCCTTGGGGTATCTTAAATGCAAAGGCTCCATTTCAGCACAAAAACATTTAGAGATGTTGATATACTCCTCCTCAGAAACATGTTTTCTGTGGCAGACAAATGTGGAGCATCAGAAAAGCCTCTCCAAAGCCTGGGATGAGCAAGGCACATTGCAGTGCAGAGCAGAGGGAGGTGTCTGAATTTTCAGTACAAGCCTTGCAAGTCTGCTTTGCTCGGTCTCAACTCAAGTTCTTTCTGTTTTGTTTTTTTTTTTTTGAACAAAGGATATAATTTTTCCACTTTAATACCACAAAATCAAGATTTAGGCAGTAAGTCGGTGTTTTGTCTCCATGCATGCAACAAAATGTTTGAGATCCAGTGAATTGCACAATTCCCTTTAAACTCCTCATTAAAGTGTTAAAATCCTTCATTAAGCAGGGAGCTCATTTTCTGCTCAAGACAAGTCCTGGTGAATATAAGCTATTGTTCCATATTTTGCTTTTTTCCCCTTGGTCATCTCTGAAAATCTCTCAGAGTCCTCCTTACCCCATTTCTTGCTCCTTGGCAAATTTGCTTGGAAGGTTTTTTGCTTTTCTGGAGCGAGCCAAGGTTGCCAGAATTACATTTAATTTACATTTCACAGAGAGAAAGGCTTTGCCAGGGAGCTGAGTTAAGGCAGCAGCCTGTTCCAAGGGTGCCTGTGAGCACTGATCTAATCAGTGATCTGTCAGCTCCACATTACAGACCTTGTCTCTGAGCAGGTGAAGTGTGTCTCTTTTAATCTGCACCCCTCTCCAACCAGGCATCACGTTCTTGGGCCAGATGCTAATTTTCTGTTTAAAAAAAAACAGCCCTAAAGAAATCAGTTTTGCTGGGTTTGGATTTGAAATACTCATTACAAAGAGTTGTATATTTAAAAAACTTCCGCAACACCCCTAATTGAAAAAAAAATCTCTCTCAGATACAAATTACAAACCACTAGAAGCTGATTTAGTGGAAGCTACAGAAATGAGCTGCACATAACTCCCCTCACAGTTCAAGAAGAAAAGTAATTTGGTACTTTTACAGATCTAGAAAATACAGCCTACCTATTAACAAAAATCTCCAAGGCCTTATCTCCATAGGACATTAAAGTCAATTAACTAAGGGAGCAAATTTACAGCGTGTTCCAGCTTTGTGTAGATGCTGTTACCCACAAATGGAACAGTTTGAATCCAGTGTCACCTAATTTCCCTTAAAGTACAGCTTCACTTCTGAGGGGCAGCACTCACTGAGGGTTTAAATAAAGCAGTTTCTTTTGTCCTGCTTTTGTCTCCAGAACTGGGCAGGACAAAAGCAGAGCTCAATAAACTCTGCCTGAAGTGAAACCCGTGCTGGTGGTGTTGGGAGCCTCCTGAAAACAATGTCCTCTCCCAGCTGCAAATATTTACTGAAATTAAATTTCCAGCTTGTTCTGTGAGACTTTAGCCATGCAATTCCTATTAATGCAAGCTGGAGCCACTCATGCCATGTAAATATGTGTGCACAGAGCTGGTGCAGGAACCTCAAGAAGAAGGTAATTATTTTGCAGATGCACGAGGAATAGAAATAAATGTTCTTGTTAGACTAGCAGAGTCTGCCTGGACCTCTTCTACACTCTAATATTTGACTTTAATTTAAATATACACCTACTGTTTGCTGAGGCTGGGGTTTGTGCAGCCCATGCTGGCTCAGGCACCACTTCCCCTGCAGCACTCAGGAGCTGAATTTCACCTGCCAAGGGAGGCTCTTCCTGTCTGCAGCAGCACTCACCAGAGACTGAGTTCTTCTCTTGATAATATTAAAGATTTGCCATATATTTGCAAGCTGATCTGGTAAAGTATTGCTGCTCTTACACAGGGGAGAGGAATTGGGTTTTTTTCCAGTTTCTGGCATAAAAGCAGCCTGTCTTTTCCTTTCTGTTCTCTGACAAGTTCCTGCTCCTGCAGCAGCTCAGACCAGCTAAAAGCCCACACAGTTCAAACTGTGCAGGGGGCGTTTGTAAAAGTTTTGTGGAGACCCTGTGTTCTTCATGGCTCTGTGGAAATGATTCAAGAAATCAGATAGGCAACCATGTCTGTAATGACATGTATTTTACAATTACAAACACAACAGGGTTTATAGGGAGAAGCAAGACATTTTATTGGCTCAAGAGCCATCACTGGGAAGAACAGATGTGATCTGGGGCACATAAACTCTTTCCCAGGTCTGAAGGAGAGCAGCTGGATTCAGAAGAAGAGCAGCTATGCTGATGCACAAACGTTTCTTTTGTTAACAGCACCAATAAACACGTTTAAAGGATTATTGTAAACCCAGCTCTGTTTTGCCATCTGGCTCAGCCCCTCAGACAGTGAAGCAGCACAGCCACGCTCTGGGGGTGGGAACAAGGCCCTGGGGCAGCCAGGGGAGATGGAAGAAAGGCTGGAGGTTGCTGAAGTGTCTCTGCACAATCCCCATAAAAATACTGCAACATTCTACCTGCTGTATACTGATGGATAACTTTATTGCAATGTTCAGTTCCTGCTGAGAACACAAGGAGTGGTGTGAGGACACCAACCCTGCAGGACAGGAAGAAAATGGAAAATTATTTTGTTTGTGGTGAGGTGAGCTATGAAGAAGCCACACTGCAATCCTGCCATGACCAGAACAGTGACACAGTTTCAGTTGATTTTTGGGCTAAGTTTAAGGCTGCCTAAGTCTGTTGTCAGGGACTTAGGAAAGAATTCTTGAGTTTCCTTCAAGGACAGATATCAAAAACCTCGTGCAAATTGCCAATATTGGTTCTCACATGAAGGTGAAGTTGAAACAACACAATGCTATGGCTTCACCTGCTGGGAAATGCTTGGATTTGGAGTTTTTGCAAAGATAAAAGCACCCTGCTCACTCTCAAACCTACAGCTCCTGACTGCAGTCCAAATGTCTTGAGTGCTTCAGCTTATCACTTAAAAACTCATAAAAACTCCCCCATGTTTAGGATTTTGGGAAACACATAGGAGGTGGAGGTATAAGCAGATTAAAAAGTAAAGAGAAAAGTCATAATAATAAAAAAGAACCAATCTGAAAAGCCACTAAATCTCAGGTAAAAACCATCCAAATCTAAAAAGAAAGGAAATGTAAAAACCTTATGTGCAAAGTAAATGTCAGGGTGAGCACAACTAATGCTGGCTCTGAGCTATTGATTCAGAATAGCCCTGCAAAGTTTAAAAATCTACATGAATGGTCAATAGAAGGAGAGATCATTTATTTCCTGTTGAAACCTTTGCTGCTCACATGGGCATGGACCTTCCAGGGGGATGGCACAGTGTCCACACTTTGTCCACACTTTCCCCTCCATGGAAAATGCCTGCAGGACGTGGGCCAGCAGCTCCAGTGCAATCCAAGCAGCAGCAAATGCTTTGCACCAAAACTCTGCAAAGCTTGCCAGCTTGCAAGCACAGCAGACTCTCAGACCATTCCCTTTATTTCAGCTGGCCAAATAAATCAAAAGGAGACACCAGGGAGGGAATTTCCAGCGCTGCCTGTAATGGGTTTAACTTGAGAATGGCCATGACTGCTAAGCACGGCTGAATGTCTGCTCCTGCAATAAACACCAGCCTAATCCTGCAGCCGTGTGCTCAGCAAAATCCCACTGCTTTCAGCAGGATCTGTGCCTCAGGGCTGGGACAGCACAGGCAGGAGAGGGAAGTTCAGGGAAGATTGAAGCAGTCGGCTTAAATCCGTTCATTCCTCACCCAGCACAGCTCTCCCTGCCTTTGTCACTGAAGCAAACACCCCGAACTCTCTTTGCCAGATCCTCATCACCTCTTCTGTCATAGCCAAAAAACACCACATAATCAAGAGGCAGTACCCACATAACCAGTCATTGCCCTTCTCTGGAGCTCATGAGCTGACTACCCTGCAAATTGTGTCTTGCCCTTCGTTTTGTGCCCTTAGAAAGTGTTGGGTAATTCTCCTCTACTGCTGTCTGGGCTCCTCAGTAGCTGAGATGTTCTCCTGGGCACTGGAGAGCTTTAGCTGGAACTGCCACAGTGTTCAGCACTCCCCTTGCTGCTGCCAGCAAGGCTTTTTCACTGGGTTATAAATC
Source organism: Peucedramus taeniatus (assembly GCA_013400575.1). Lineage (NCBI taxonomy): Eukaryota > Metazoa > Chordata > Aves > Passeriformes > Fringillidae > Peucedramus > Peucedramus taeniatus. The sequence continues at coordinate 252,963 of WBNO01031359.1, read as the reverse complement.
TGGGCTAGTGTCATGCCTTTTCCCCACTAATATTTTTCAATTTCACATGAAAACCACCAACACAGCAGCGTTCCTGGAAGTTCTTAATCTTGCAAATGGTGCAAGTGATGGTTACTACAGAATGGGCATTTCCAGTAGGGAATGATGGGATCAGAGCTCAAAATCCCCACTGTCTCTCCCCTCCTTTTTCTCCCTGTCCACTTTTTCCTGGTGGAACATGGTCTTCAGTAGGAGTTGTTTCTTACTGAATTCAGAGCTGCTAAGTAATGCAGCAGCCAGGTGTGCTGCTCAGTGCATCTGCACAGACTGAACAACCACCCAAGGTCATGGAATCTCAGAAGGTTTGGGTTGGAAGAGACCTGGGCTGGTCAGCCAGTCCAAGGCAGTGACACCTGAACCCTTCCTTGGCCCTGATATTTGTCTCAGCAGAAGGAGCTGAGGTCTGGCAGTGCTGAATGTCTCTCACACACTCAGGGTTGTGTTACACCCACAGGAGAGTCCAGATCCTTTTCCTCAGGAATGTGTGATCCAATGTGCTGAGATTGTGTGGGATTGATTAATGCTCCAGGCAAAGCACTGCCTTTTAAACTGTACAGATCAGGATAAATGCAGCATGTTGGATGTTTGAATGAAGGCTGAGGCAAGCGTAAAGCTGATGGCAAACAGCAGAGTTTAGATCCTGAGGAATGCTCTAAAATGGCTGTGCTCTAAAAGCAGAGTGGGAGGAGTGGGGCAAAGCTGAGAACATACCTTTTGTTGGAGGTGACAGGGATCCTCCAGCCCTTGATCTGGCTGAGCTCTGTGTCAGAGATCTCGATCTGCAGCGGGAGCCGCGGGACCCAGACCGTCACCTCCAGCTGGGTGGTGAAATGCTGATAGGTGAAGTTCACTATGGTGTCCACCTTGCTCTTCATCTCCTTGCCATTAACGAAGATGGAGTCACAGCTGTCAGAAACCTTGAAAAAAATGTAAAAAATTAGGAAATGAATCTAAAAGTTCCTGAGGAAGAACAAGGATGATACATGAGTCCTAAGACAACACTGCAAATGTAAGTCATGCATATTGCATTTCCAGTTTTCTAATTAGAAGCAAACAGTGATAAATGGACCCCAGGGAAAGAGTTGTGCTTTCCTCAAAGGATACTACTCAAACTACAAAAATAATTTAATGATGTTATATAACCCGTGTGAATCTTTTATATTAGGCAAATTAAACTCTTCATGAATCAAACTCCATGTGCATCAACATTTATGTTTACAACTTGCTTAAAGAATTGGGAAAAAATGGGGCCATATGTTAGTAAGAAAAAGACTGACTCAGAACCATAAACCAGAATCTTTTCCCTTTTCCTTGAGCACTGTAATGCTGAAAGACAAAGATCCCCTTATGGCTCATGAGCAGAAGTGCAGCAGAAGCATTATTTTTTAGAACTTCTCAGTAATTGTTTTAACAAAATGTATTCCTAGTTGCTTTGTGGCATTCTGTGAAATCACTGCTACAACAAGCGTGTGGGCTGTGTACTACAACTCATCTGCCCTCTTGGTTCCAGGGATCTTCTGGCACAAAATCAAGGTCCTGAGCACAGATCTTATTTATATAAAACCATGATGTAGCAACTGATTCAATCTGCACCCTGGAAGACAGCACTCCTTTGTCAGGAAGGGGTTTCTAACATATTTATAAATACGTGTGTGTATAGTTGTAGATTATATACACAAACACACAGCCACGTGTAACATTCATGTATATTATTCATGTACAACATTCATGTTTATATACGTGTATAACATGAGTTACAGACCTGCATACCACATGTGTACATGTATTTTATCTATATTATCAGGTTATTATTTGTCTGGTTTGTATTCTGCCTTGAAGAGAGAGAGGAGATCGTTTCCCACAGAGTGCATGTGGTGTGGTTTAATCTTTGAAACCCACAGCTGATGACATGGGGTTGTGTTCCTGGAGTGCACTTTGTTCTCCTGTCAGGGCTGCTCTGTGTCACCTGTCCAAGGCTCTGGCACCCGGATCCAGAGGGACCCTGGCTGAGCCTGTGTTTAAATTCTGGTTTCCTGGAATTACTGAGATAACTCATGTAGGCTTCAGTGGGGAATAGGCTGAAACACAGGCTGGGTTCCCTCTGCAAACCTACCTCAAATCTTTTCAGAAATTAACAGCAATTAGGGGCTACTGAGCCAAGAAAAATTAGAGAAAATCTCTGGCAGACGCTTTGTTTCACTCAAAAAATACACATTTTTCAGATATGAAGTAAAATATCTGTCCTTGCATATTTGCCATACTCAAGTCAGCTTCTCAGATCCTTCTCAATGTACTGAAACTACAGTTGCTCATTTACAGAGGGGCTAAGCCAGGTGATGAGGGATGGGGCAAAGGAAACTAAGTCACTCTTCTGGAGAGAATACTCCTCCACATAAATGCTTAATGAGCACAAGAATATAAAAATAATAAATCTAGATAATCTGATAAAGAGCTTAAAATGGACTTCAGGCTCAGGAGTACCACAAATGAGATGGAGCATACTTGGAATCTTTTTTCCCTCCCTCATAATGTGTCACGAGTGTCTCTGGAAAGTTTAAGCACATTAAGCAAGCCCATTAATTGAATGAGCAGTTGAGATTCTAAACCATAAAGCTTACATCTAGGGAGTTATGTGAGAATTAATACAAGACAGAAATAATTAAGAAAACTCAAAGAGGGAGGGATAAACATCAAGGCCGGATCAGGGGAATAACTAATATCTGACAAGACAGCAGCTAATTTTTCAGATTCTCTTCTTGCTGCATCAAATGTTCTTGTCAGCAGGCAAGAAAGGTGCTAAATTAAGGAACTGAAAGATGGACATTAATTGTAGCTATAAAAATATCAGTCTAGGCTTACAAATTTCACAGATTTTATGTCTAGACAGAGACATCCAGTCATTTATATACTGACCAAAAGGTAAGTACAAAGCAGAATATATAACTGTGCTAGAGCTCACCCAGTGCAGCATTCAGAGCTCAGGATTCACTGAAGTGTATCTCCCAGCAAATAACCCAGCCTGGATAAGAAAACTTGAAGAGAGCCATTGTTGTTTCAATGGAATTTGAGTTTTCTCTATTAAGTAGAAGCATACCAGATAATTAAAAGGAAAATCCAGCTGAATCCTGTGACAAAGCAGGACAGACTAAAGCTCACCTGAGGAAGCCTCTGTTTCACTCACTCTTATTTCATTACTGCCATGTTTCCTTCACTCACCTCACTACAGTTGGTGCTAGAAAGTAGACTTGGCTCATCTGAAGGAAATGAGGACCTTGAGCATGGATAGAAAATGCCCAGCACTCCTTTTTCCCTTGGGACAGAGCCAGGACAAAGAAGTGATCCCACCATGGAGCTGTGGTTCCATGCCAGCAGCACTCTGAGAGGGAATGGAGCACCCCCTGAGCCTTGGGGGCTGCACCCTCTGGCCAGGGCCCTGCAGCAATGTCCCCCTGCACTTTTTGTCCTTTTCAATGCCCTCCACACCTCCAGCCACCCTCTGGCTGCCAGAGGTGGTGGGGAGGCTGCTGGAAGGGGAACTGGTCCCAGTGCTGCCCTGCCTGTTCCCATGGGAGCTGCAGGGCTTTGCCAAGGGGCAGAGCTGGTGACTTCCACACTGCATTCCTTTGAGCTGCTGCTTCTGAGGAAACAAAGAGGGAAAAGGCTCTTAAATCTCTCCTGCAAACACTACACAGTGAGAAGGATCAGCAGAAGCTTAGAATGCCACCCTCTCATGTAAAATGCACGGAGCAAGGCTGTTTAAAGCAGTCTGTCACCATCCATTGTCAGCTGCCTGGCAGCACCAGAAAGTGATGTTTGAGACAGTTTGCAGGGGAGCAGGCCAGCCACGGTGTGCTCCCATATGCAGGTCAAGAGAAAGAGAGCTGCAATTAACCTCTCAGGGCTTTGAAGCAGGTGGTTGGCTCCAATCCCCACAAGTAATTGTAAAAAAGCTCAAATTGCCCTGTACAGCCTGTGACAGCCTCCTCATTTTAGGCTAATCCAGACCAGAGGAAGATAGCAGTTCAGGAGGAGTAATTGGGAAACCATTTGATGTTCAGGTCACAAAGGTTTCTGCACCCTTTGGGGGAGCAGGTAAAACAGAGGGAACATGAACTGACAGGAAAACAACTGATGCCTGCTTGTGGCTCATCTCTGCATGCAGGCTCTGCTCCCAAGCTCGTTCCTCACCCTCAGCTTGCAGGTCATCCTGCAAGGAGCCCTCACAGGAGACAAGATAGTCTCAGTCCTCCTGGCTGTTTATTATTCAGGAGATTTTTGGTCGTGCTGAAACCCTGCTGGGCACAAGCATTTTTCTCCACACTCTGTAGAGTGGGAGGGGAGAGCAGGATGCTTCAGCAGAGACCTGGCCACAGGGACATCCATCTCCTGTCTGCAGCACCTCAGGGTGCCCAGCCCACACCTCATCCCCAAATTCATCTCTTTTCACCTTCAGGAAAACACTTCTCACTGGTATTTACATACAGCTGTGTATGGACATGGATAATGAACTGTAAAGGAAAAATTCCTACCCAAGGGAATGAATTCTAGTTAATTCAGTGCAAAGCAGCACTGACTAAGAGGATGTAAGTGTGAGACCAAGCACAGTGCAAAGCTGTCCTGTGGCACATTTCCACCTCTGAATTTTTGACACAAACCCCAAAGGGATGGTGCTAATTTTACAATCCATTTAAAGAAAGCTGGGGCAGACACCATGTGTATCAGAATTTGGTCTAACACAGTCTTTTCAGCTGAAAAACTCAGCCATTTGGTTAGCCAGTCAGGTCCCCAGATAATTTAAATTTGAAGTTCAAATTCACCCTTGAAAAGAGGTGCTTGCTGCCAAAAGAGCCTTCACCAGTGCTTCAGAAACACTGGATTTACAAGAGGAGGTTTTAGCTTGGAGTCAAGATCTACTTGTCTTTAAAAATACCCGAGTTCAATGGGACAGGCGTGCAGACTGCAGTGTTGTAACCCTGACTTTTCTCATTCATTTCTCACTCCCTGCCTGCCTGACAGAGCCATTCCTGATGCCCAGCACAGGAGGCAGAGCCCAGGCTGCTGCCACCTCCCTCCTCTGCACAGTGCCCTGAGGAAGCAGAGCCTGTCCTGGGGCTGGGGGTGCTCGGGGCAGAGGAGCAGAGCACAGCCATGCTCTGCACCCAAAGCTGGGGGATACAAAGGCTCATTATTGTGCCTGAGGCTGTAAAGAGAACAACTGTAACAAGATTATAGAGAACGGTGCCCAGAGTGAATGGCTCATTCTCATAATAATCTCACCACTGTGATTTTGTGGTATTTCCTGGACGCTGCCTTTTCCACCTTTTCCGTGGCATTGTTCCTGATGTTGTTACCACCTTAGGAAGAATTTGCTGAGCTGCTTTCTTGCTCCTTCAAACCCTTTCACTCTGTGTTTACCTTCTGTCTCTTGCATCTATTTAAATGGCTGCAGCATGGCAGGATCGTGCTTTTTTCTGGTTTGGATAATTTTCTACTTCATTTTTATTTTTGCTATGTTTGCTTTACAAATCACAGAAATCTCTGAAATCACTTCCTCACTCAGCCTGAGGAATCTGGCCTAGAGTTTGAGTAATAGTCAAAGACAAAAAGAAGGATTATTCTTCCCACCCTTTTCTTTCTCCCTCTACCAAACAGCAGCTTAACCCCACACCTTCCCTGGCTCCTGTCCTCTTCTGCACCTGAAGAACTGCTGCAGTCTCTCCTAAACCAGCAAGGGGCAGAAGGATGTGCCTCATGTCCTGAGACAAAATACATTCCCAAACCCATTTCAGATAAGAAATACTGGGTTTATTTAAATTCAGAATTGTGCCTGACAGCAGTCAGTCTAATAAATGTCAGCCTTCTTGTTTTGGCTGCAGCTGTGTGTTATGTCATGATGTGACAATTATCCAAGTGCACAGGACTCGCCCACATGCGTGTGTCGAGTGATAAAATCAAAACTTTTCATTAGATTCTGTTACACTTTTAAAATTAAAACTAATTGGCCACGATTGAATGACAGCTCTGCCCAGAGGTGACAAACACACTGACCTGTTTGAATTCCAGCTCTGCCCAGAGGTGACAAACACACTGTCCTGTTTGGGTGACAAACACACTGTCCTGTTTGAATTCCATTTCTGCCCAAAGGTGACAAACACACTGACCTGTTTGGGTGACAAACACACTGTCCTGTTTGGGTGACAAACACACTGACCTGTTTGAATTCCATTTCTGCCCAAAAGTGACAAACACACTGTCCTGTTTGGATGACAAACACACTGACCTGTTTGAATTCCAGCTCTGCCCAAAGGTGGCAAACACCTTTGGATGACAAACACCCTGTCCTGTTTGGATGACAAACCTGTCACCCTGTCCCATTCCAGGTGTGTGGCAGTGCCAGTGCACTGTGCCACCCTTTGCTGTTGTGCTGTGAGGTGCCAGGCCTCACAAGGATCTCTTTCTCCTCCACAAGCACGGATTTTTCCATGCAGAGTTCTCACAATAGTTCTGCCTCCCCCTGCCCCAGCTCATCTTGTGCACTGGGGTCTGCAGATATTGCCTGCAAGCAATTTGAGGCAAATGGTAGATTAAGACTATACAGAGTAAAGGATGGCAAATGACATGATGCTGGAATTTAAACTAATAAAACAAGAGGTTTTATTTCCTTTTAATCTTCCACATGTGCAGAATAGTCTTGGAAGTGTCATTTTTGAAACATTCTTTTCCCGTTAATTTGTTTTTATTGGCAAATCAGTTCTCCAAGTACTGTTCTCTGAACTAGCTGCTGTAGTTTCAGATAGAAGTGTTGTTTTTAGGAATCCCCTGAGATATATTCTAAGCTTTCTTTCCTACTTAGAAACGATAGCCAGAGTTTAAGTCGAGTATTCCCCATCCCATGTGCTCAATATGTGTTTGTTTTTCATCTTATCATTGAATAATAATGTTACACAGGAACAGGATACAAACTGCCTGACTCGCAGCAGTCCAACAGCTACACTCACAGGATTAGAAGGATTTCCCCCCTCCCTACCACCAGCTTTCACTGAAGAAAAGATAAAAAATGAGATATGTCAAGGTGAGCCTGAAGCAGTTCCAATGCTCTTCATCCCAAGTAGTCTTTAATTGCAACATCCACCAAGAATTAAATCCCACAGTTTACACTGAAACAAGAGGTGTTCCTCATCTTGGGTTTGGGGGAATTGGGATGGAGGCAGGGAAGTTTGTCCAGCCCCCTCAGCACTGTGATATCCTGCAAAGACAGGCTGGTCACATCACCTGTCAGCAGGGCTATGTTTGGGTTGGTTATTTGCAGATACATCTGCTCTTTTTTTAATTACCCAAAGGCTTGATCTTAACACAGCTGCAGTCAATCCAAAGGAATCCCGTGGAGGAGGACTCAGTACCAGTTTCACTGGTTAGCAGCCACTTCCAAAACTACACAATCAAACCCATCGGGGAGTCCAGGCCATTTTGAAATGATCCTTTTGTAGTGGTCTTTCTTCTTTGTAATGGTCTTTCTTCCCAGTTTTATTGTTCTAAAAGAGTAAAGCAGGAGATCCAAAACTCATCTCTGGACTTGGAGTGTCTCTAATGAGAGACTGAAGCACGGCCTGGCAATTGCTTGGAGTTGGAGGAGCACCCCGCCTGCCACAGACCCAGTTTAAAGCCCCCAGAATAATCCCCATGGCTGCAGTGAGCTGCAGGAACATGCCAGACACAGCAACACCATCCCTGTGTTTGCCAGACAGGGCCTGTCCTGAAGAGCTCTTCTGGCAGGGTACAAAGTGCAAACTGTGATTTACACCCAGGCCTGACTGCAACAACGAGGAGGTAGAAGCAAGGATGAAAGGAAAATCCTTCACCCAGGAAAGCACAGATCTGGAAAACCAGATCATTTACTGAAGTGCTGTGTGTTCAAGGGACCAGAAAACCTCGATGGTCTGAGCAATGGGTTTGTGGAGGGGGAGAGCTCGTGTGGACACCAGGGACAGTGTGAGCAGCAGCAGAGCAGCAGTGGGACCACAGAGCTACCAACACCTCATGTTCCAGTGAAGAAGCCTCTGCTCATTTTCTCTGAGGATCAGAGTTTAACGCTGCTGAGGAAGAGAAGCAGGAAATTGAGGGAGGAGGGAGATGAGCCCAGGTATAGCCTGTGATGATGTGAATGGGTGTTTGAAGTTTTAGAGTGGTTTTAGCATTTAACCCCCATTGAAATGCACTGAACTAGAGGGGAGGATAGCATGGCAGACATTAACATTTGGGTTTAACAATGCAGACAATTGCTGAGGCTTAGGAAAGGTGCACTGATCCATGAATGCACGATGAGAGTTTAAAAACCTGAACAGAACGGAGTGTGCACTATTCAAAAACTGTTGATCTGTGCAAAATTATTAAACAACACTTGAGATGTGCCAGGATTGCAGTCCCAGGTGCAGAGCAGCTGCTCCCCTTCTCTTCCCAGCACCGTGCAGGGGCGTTCCTGCTGGAGAGGAGAAGTTTGGCAGGGGCACAGCTCCAGAGGGGAAGGTGGGTGTGCACTCACACTCCAGCCTGCTGCTGAATCCCAGCTCAGCAACAGCCCCTGAGCACCCACAGCAGCACAGCAAGGGCAGATGCTCCAGCTTCCTCCTTATTGATTATGGAGAGGGAATATTGAAAGCAAATGGGGAGCAGCTAAAGCAGTACATGGGGGCTGCCAAAATGTTCTCTGCTTCACGAAATGAGATCCTCTATCCACCAGCTGAGATTTTAATTAACAAAAAATCAAGTTGAGGAATTCTGTTGGAATTAGAAGTTCCTGTTTCTGCTCTCTCATCACCAAGTGCAAAGAAAGAGAGCTCATCTGCATTAGGTGAACTCCATGACCATGTTAAGATGCTGGTGTCTTTGGAAGAGAAGTTAATGCCTTTGCTCATGGTACCTGGGACAGGCAGTGGTTGGTCCCCCAGGAATGTGACCTCCCCTGCAGGAAAAGAACTGCTGCTTAATAGCAGGAACCAAATGCTGGAGGAGGCTGTGTTGCTGTGGGTCTGAGCACAGCATTGCTGCAGTGGGGTGGGGAACCAGACAGGACTCTGCTGTGGTGTGAAAGAGAACAGGGAGGGGATACAGCCTGCCTCTGAAATTTGATCCAGCCCTTGTTGAAGTAAATGAGATTTTTCTCCTGCTTTACTGGCCCCAGACCAGGAGCTTTCAGGGCTGTGAGGACTTCACTGTCTATTGTAAGGCAGTGACAGCCAACTGTGACACAAGCTTGGAACAAAGACTTGTAGGCAGTGTGGTTCTGAAGGCTCAACTTCTCTGGTATGCCACACTTCAAGTTGTTTGGACAAACTGCAGTTATCCCTTGATGGAGCAGCAGTTCCACTGCCAGCATGCAGCAGAGCAGGTGCACATGAAGCAAGTTCAAGCTCATTTCAATCTCAGCACAGTTTGTGTTTAGGGAAAGCTTCAGGAGTACTTTTTTCTTCCCATTCAATCACTACTTTTGTTGATAATGAGAGCACATGGAGCAGAGCTGAAGAGTAGGATCTCCTTTCTTCCTTATCCACTTATGATCAAAATCCTGTCAGTCCCATTCCAGCTCCATGAGCTTCTGTTTCTTTAGAGCAATCTCACACGCAAGCCAGCCTGGCTCCTGCTGGCCTTGTCACCATGATGCAGTGCCTTTCCTGGGCCAGCATCCTTCCCAGCCAGGCCTGCTCATCTCCAGACAGACATCTTCATTCTCAGCACTGAGATAAAGGATCTCTCACCAGCACAAATTCCAAGCACACGCTCTTGTCTGAGGTGGATTTGCTTAAATATTTGATCCTTCCACTTGTGCAGATAAGGCATTACCAGCACTTGTTAGTTTATGTAAACATCCACATTTTTCATATTCATCAGCTGCTATCCCAGAAGGGCTTAAGAGCTGTTTATGTGGTGAAGCCCCAGCAGATGGTACCAGCTCCTTCTTGCACCCATCTAATTGCAAACACTAAACCTGCTCTGCAAAAGCTGTTAATTAGGTGAAAATAACACATATGTTTGAGCTATAAGCTAAGGTGGGTTTTTTCCCCCCTCTCTGTTTTCCCCCAGTTGAATTGCTCACACAAATGGGGTTATAAACTGACAGAATAATTTGCAGATGGGCAAGAAAAGTAAGAGGGGAAAATACTCAGGCAGCATCAGATGTAACATTCTTTGCAAAATAATGGGCTTTAAAAGTAATTTTCTGAGCACTAAGTAAACTTAGTGTTCATGATTCATGGCTCTAATCCCCGTGACTGAAATTTAAGATCTAAGGCTCCATGAAATTAAAGAAAAAGAAACAATTACATGCATATTCATTCAATTTCATGTATTGCACATCCTTCAAGTTTTCCAACTAAATTTTAACAGGGGGAAGCAGAGGTTTCTAAGGACTGTGTTTGAGAAAACCCAGCAGATCAGCTCTAACTGCTGAAGCCAGCCACCCTTCTGTACCTGCTGGCTTCTCAACATTCCTGAGGAATGCAAATATTCCATAGGGGTGACAACACAGAGTGCACAAAGCTCAAGGCACTGAGTGTGCAGAGGCCTCGTGCAGGACAGCTCAGCCTTCCCCAGCTGTAGAGGAGCAAAGGGCAGCAGAGGAGGGGCCCATCAGTGCCTGTGCTGCTCCTGCAGGAACCCTCAGAGCCTTCAGTTTTAGCTCTCCTATTTTCCAGACTCTGCAGGCCTTAGTGTGTGACTCTGAGCTCCATATAAAGTGTCAGCAGTTCTCCTCACAGCTCAGGCACACAGAACAATCCTTTCCCAGCCCCAGAACCAAGGACACCGCTGCAGCTCCAGCCCAAAAAGTGCAAACAACAGGGAACTGAGGAGAGCAAACTGGGAGGATGGGACTGCATCACCTGGAGCTGGGATTGGACAATGAACCCAATATGGAAATGGAGCAAAACTTATCAAAGTGTGAAACTCGTGACTCAGGGTCCATCTTGGGTGTCACCTTGGCCAGGCTCTTGCACTGCCCAAGGTGCATCCTGTGAAGGCCTTTTAATAAATCCCTGCTTTATTCCTTTAACCCTGTCTAGCCTCTCTTCTAGGAAGCCTCTCAAGGTCCTTTTCCTGGAGTGATTCTCTCAAGTAATCACTCCAGGAAAAGGACCCCATGTGCTGCTCCTCCTGCCAGGGGACAGAGCACCCCTTCCCCAGGGATGCCATGGGAGTGTGGCAACAACAACCCTGTAAAGCCCCCAGGAGCTGACAGACAGGCTGTAAAGCCTGGGAGCTTAACAGTATTAAGAGGAATGTCTTAAGTCATGAATATTTGCCACACTAATCTAGCCTTTAATCTTCTCCCAGTAACACAAGGATACACCATCATTATCCCAAAGGATCAACAGAAAACCAGAAAAAAATCCCCAGAAAGCTCTTAAATACACAACAGCACACTTTTGTTTTGTAGAGATAACTCAACATTCATAAGTCTTCCCAGTTAGCTTTTAGTCTCTGAGCAACAAATAATTCATTAATTAATAAAAAAGGGACTTTAAGACAGCCAACAAAGCCAAGAAAAGCAACCCTTAAACTGCATTCATTCAGCTAAGTGCTTCAAAAGAATTACTTGGAGAGAATGTCAAGAGTCCTTACCTAAAAATTACTTTTCTCCTCTGTTCTTCCGAAATTGAACTCTACTGGACTGGCTTGTTCACCTAGCCCAGGATGGCACAGAGGAGAGGCTCCCTGCTCAGAAAAGGGTCTGGAATTTCCCTCTGGACTGTGCCAGGCCACGTCCTCAGTGCCTGCCTCGAGCTGTGCTCCAAGGACAGCACTCACAGGGAATATTCCTCAGGGAAGCACAGGGAGCTCCTTTGCACGAGATACTGTAAAGGAAAAGTCCCTGTGTATCAAAAATATGGAAAATGTGATGTCTCCACACCAGCAGCTGCCTTTGTGCTCTGCACCTGGAGCAGGAGAGGAGTGAGTTGTCCCTCTGATGCAGGAAGGAGCAGAGAATGGAACAGAACAAATCCTGCAGGAACAGCCAGCCCTGTTTAGGGAGAAAGCTCAGGGTGACCTCTGCTCTGCCCTCTCTGTTCTTCCACTTTCATTGTCAGTAAATCCAAACTCCAGCAAGGGTGAAAGAAGCACATCCCAGCCTCTGCAGAGCAGAATATCTTAATAATTACAAACAATTATTTATAATTACGTATATTTATAATTACAAATGCAATTATACCGACGTAATTACAAATGCCTGGTGCAACTGTAATACAAATGTTTGGCTGCTGCAGTGCTAGCAGTGAATAAGCTGCACTGAATGTTCTGTCACTGCTGTGCTCTGATGCTTGTCCCCAGCCCAAAGGCCTGCAGGAGTGAGGGGACTCTGACACCTCCCTACACCTCCCACCTTTATTTCCTCTTGCAGGGACAGGCTGGAGCTGCTGTGTTGACCTTGGGGTGTCCTGCTCAGTGTTGGGGAAATGGCCTTGCCAAGGGTGACACAATTCCCTGCACAGTGCTGTCCAAAGCCATCCATCCAGCCCCACACACTTCCACCAGCCATTCAGGGGGGTTGTGTTTATCTCGAGTTCTCTGTGAGCCATCCCAGTGTATTTTACAAGAGAATTAACTGGCACCATGCTCCTTTTTCCCAGGAAGGGAACACAGCCTGTCAAACCCCTCAAGCAGGAGAGGAGCCCTGAGGACACACTCCAAGGGACACCTGTGGCCCTGGCAGCACAGGGATGGCAGCTCCAAAACTCCCAAAATCACAGCAAAAAGATTCTGCAAACCTCATGGCTATGAGGGTCTGCAGAAAACAAAACAAACCACAGAATTTTCCTCTTTTGAGGAGGACTTTTAAAAGACCTAATCACAGTGAGAACAAATGTCAAAATGCCCCATTCTTGATGACACAAAATTTGCCTTTTTTCACAGAGCTCTTCAGAAACCATGAGTTACTGAAATCAATACTTCACTGTTGACTTTCACTTAAAGGCAGAGATTGAATTATCAGAAAAATCAGTGCAGAGCCTCCTGACTCCTCCACTGTGCTCTCCATGGATGATTTTTGATCCCAAGCCTTTATGACACGCGTGGACCGGGCTCCTCTCTCATCCAGTAACACCCTGTTAAAATCCATTTACAAAAGAGCTGGCCTCACTATCTGTCAGTCTTTCTGCCATGGACTTGTATGAACCCTGTCTAAATGCCAAGGCAGATCTGTAAAGTTCTTCAGTCTCCCCCTCAAATCTGGGCAAAAACAACTGTTCCAACTCATGCATGAAAGGTAAGTGACAAACTGCAGAGTGCTGCCATAAGTTTTCTGCTGTACTTTAGGATTTTTCCCTTTTCATTTGTTTTTCAATAGCTTCCCTTAGGGCTGTGTAGATACAGAAAAACATGCCACAGTGAAAGAAGAGAAAAACATGGGAAGAGTGGGAAAAGGTTTCTACCGTCTCTTCACTTCATCACAGGAGAAGTTTATGCAAAAGCTATGTGTGACATAAAAATATATCCCCAGAATCACAGAAAACCTATAAATCTGACTCTTTTACTGGAAATTATGAGTGCTCTTTCCTAAATAGAAAATTTACAGGTGCCACACAAAGAGAAAATGCTTCCAGATTGTGTCTGGAAAGGAAATTATGTCATTAAAAATGGTGCTTTGTTAAAAATCCCTAGAAAAACGGATAGGAAAAGCCTGTGTTAAAAAAGCAGGGAAAGCAAAATGAAAACAAAGTAGCCAGGTAAGCAAGCAGGCAGAGAGCACCAGAGAGTGCACCTGAAGGAGCTGGACATTGCTCAGGCTGGATTGGGGTGAGAATGGATTGCAATTCCCCAGGTGCTGCAGGCTGGGCTCCAGCAGCCCCAGTGAATTCTGTGCTGTGGCTGCCACCCAGACTGGTCAAAGCAGCAGAGATTTAGGTGGATTTCAGTCACGTTGCCAGGCCCAAGGGGGCTTGCTCAGAGGGACATGATCAGAGAGCAGCCACAGGGGTGCAGTCCAGATGTGAACATTCCATGCACAGACACAGAAATTACTTTCCCATGAAACCCCAGGTCCCCCTCTTACTTTCATCTCCTACTTGCTGGAGCTACAAAAGAACAAATTAATGTGAAGAACAGATTTCATTTCTTAATTACTGCACAATTTTTCTTTGTACTGCTGTTCTCTGGAGACACTTCCTCCCCATCCACACTAACCAGAGGCACTGCAAACCAGTGCTGTGACTGCCACATTTCTGCCCAAGCAGAACACAAATCCTGTGCAACATCTGCATCCCAGGCATCCCTGCTGCAGGTGCTGCACTGTGCTTTTTTACTCTGTGCCATCAGCACTGAAGGCTGAATAGATTTTGCCTTTATTTTCTATAAGAGGCTCAATGCTCCCTGTCTTTTAAGTTTTTCTTAATAGTGGCTTCTCAGCTGACATCACATGGATTTTTTCCCAATGTTTGTGCTGCAGGTGCACTTTGGAGGCTGTGGTAGGACAGCTGTCATCTCCTCCTCTGCAGCTTCACTTCCTATTTCATCCTGAAATCTTCAAATAATTTCTTGCCTTGATCTCCCACTGGCAAAGGAGGGTTTGGTGAAGTTTTGTTTGGGATTTTAACCACGCTTGCTGCCAAAATCCATACATTTTTTAATGTCCATTCACTTTATTCTGAGTTAATTTCATATTCTTGCCAGGATTTCAAGGAGGGCTCCTGAGTTTTAAGGAAATTTTCTCTGCCTGCCAGTAGTGTCATCTCTATGGCATGACACCCCTGCAGCAGGGGGCTCTGAAGTCAGTTTGGGGTGACCAAAGCTCTCAGAAATAACTCTGTTAAAGTCTCATGTTTTATGCAGGTCAGAGATGCAGCCCTGTTGATTTCACTTGAGAGAGGACCCTTCTTTGTGGCAGTGAGATGTTTGTTTTTCATCACTTTGCTGCCTTCACTGTTGCCCCTGCAGCTGCTGAAGGTCACCAGTCCTCAGTGAGCTCGTGCTCAGTGCAGGGCATCTGCACTTATTGATTCAGCATTTGGGGCCACTCTCATGCAGATGGGTTCTGCCTTCCAATGCCCATCCCTGCTGCCCTTCATCTCTGGCTACACACTGCAGTTCAAGGGGATTATGCATAAAGTATTTTATTCAGACCAGAATAACCCAAACTCAGTTCTGTGCTCTCGTGCTGCTGGCTGGAAAACACACTGGCACTTGGAGGGCATCTCACACACCTGGCAGCACCTGAAAGGAGCTTCCAAGAGCCATGGAAAGGATTTGGTGCAAAGGATCCATTTCTTGTGAGGTGAAACAGCCACCCCAGCTGGGACAGATTGTACCCATGGGCATCTCCTGCTCCTTGGAGAGCAGCACATGCACAGGGCCTGCAGCTACAGCCCAGGCCTTAGGAAAGGCTGCACCAACATTCTAGGAAGGGATGAGCTGCTCCAGTAAAATCCCTGCTTTTCAGGATACCTTCTGTTTTCTTATTTCTCTTCTTGTCTGTCAGTCTCATCCCAGCCTTCTTTATTTAGAATCACCTTCACTTTCAGGTACCTCAGGCTTTTCCCTGAGCTTGCTGCAGCTCTTCCTGAACTCCCAGTGACAGGCAGAAAAAGAATTATTTGAAAGACAGGCAGCAGCAGCCCCCTTCAGGATCTCTCCAGTCTCACTGAACAGGATCCCTGACTCACACAAGGTCAGCAGCCTTCTCTGAGGAGCCACACTCCTGTACAGAACCATCTGTGCATTCCTCAAATGGGCCAAAGCTTGGAGGCATCTCCTTACAAGAATTAAGGGGATCAAAGTTGGCAATAATAGGTTTTTCCTCAGCAGAAGTGGTTGCACAAGATGAAATTATCAATAATAACATAAGGCAATGGAAGAAGCCCCAGTGTCAGGTTTGTGAGGAACAGAAGGGCTCAGCAAATGTCTGTCTGGGAGATTTCAAACCCACCAACAGCAAACACCAAACACACTGGGACTGCAGCAATTCCAGTGGTGTGGAATGCACACACTGTGGGCTTTTACTGTGCTCAGCACCAAGGAGAAGCCTCTCAGGTCTGAGTCTCCACTGCAGCACTGCTGGCTGGATGCTCCTCATGGTGATGGAATCAGGATCCAGCTGCACCCCTGTGGGTTTCTCCCTGCGTCACCTTCCATGAGGAGACCAAAAGCCATCCCTGGTGCTCTGCAGGAGCAGGGTGACTCTGGGGTGCTGCTGTAAGGAGGAGACACACCCTGCCCTAAGGATGCAGGATCTGCAGCTGCTGTTCCCCTCCCATCCTTTCTTTCCTTCGGTGTCACTTTGACTCTGCTTTTTGTCCTCAGATCCTGATCTTCACTTAGCAATTTTGAAAACATTTCCTTGGCATTTATAGTGCACAAAATGTGCTTAGAAACACAGCAATGAAGCATTTACTCCAAGGAAGGATTTTCTCATTTCACTCTCATAATCTCTCATGCTAAACTCACCGCAGGTTGGGGAAATCTGCAAGTCTCCAGCTTCTGCGTGGCAGGAACTATTTAAGTCTGCAGATTTCCAGTATGGGTGTTTTGAAATCTTTTATTTGTGGGGTGGCAACAAAAGATGTGTAGAGAAAGTCTCCCCTGGCAACATGTACTCTTGAAAGGCCCTTTCAAAGCAACATCCCAGCAGTAAGGAATACTTCAGCATGCCACATTCCCATCTTCCCCTTCCTTCCCTCTCTGCCTCCCCAGCCTGTGCTCTTTGCATTGAATAATAAATTTCTTTGTGCCCCATCTTACAAAAGAGTTTCACATCACCTCCATGCACTTGGCTGGGGAAGACCTTGCAATCACAGGTTCTATTCTCTCACACAGCACTGCGAGTATTTCGTGTTTCTTTGAAGCCAAGTGTTATCAGCTGGCCATGTAATATTCAGTTTGGGGAAAAAAAAAAGATGATTGTATTCTGAAATACTGATTGCATCAAATGGCAACTAGATTGTGAGACAGTAATCATGCTGAGCTCAGGCGATTAAAAACTCACTTGGAAAATTGGTGCTTGCTGAGCCTTTATGGAAAGAAATGAATTAAGAGGGGAAACAATAAGGAAGGGCATACATTAATTTGGCTCTGCAGTGCATAATGCTGATTGTAAGAGATCTAAGGAAGAACTGTCTTAAGGATTTCCTCTTATGCTTCCAGAAGGAAACCTGAGAGCCACCAGAGGGGGATTGCAAATTAAATCCTAATCTAAGAAGCAGCAATTGTAAAAGAGCAAATAAATAAACAATATAAACAGGAGCTAGCATTTCCTGCTAGGAACCCCTCTTTTGTGACAATGCCTCTCTCACAAAGGAGTCCCCTTGCTGGCAGTCCTGCAATCTCATCCATCCCCGTTCCCTGGGTGCTGCTGAGCTGTGTTGGGTGTTGGCACAAGGAGCTCAGGCCAGGGTGAGCTGCAGGGTGGGCACTGTGTGCACAGCACTGCACACAGGGCTGAGCACCCTGCAGGCACTCTGAATAATCCACCAAATAAACGCCCAGGCCCGTGCCAAGAAGGGAAATGTTCATTTCACAGCCTCTTCCTGACACTTGCACCAGTTCAGGTCTCTCTGCTCATCGTTCCCCTCTGGCTCACGAGGGATTTGGGGCCTGTTGGAGGGAGATTTCATCCTGCAGCCCAGCAGGCTCCATATCCACACCTATGGCCTTGGATGCACCAGCACTTTTTGCCTCCCCCTTTGCTGCCAGACTCTGGTTTGGTACCATATGTTTGGGTTTGAATCAAAACTCCCATATTTTTAAATGCAACCAAGGTTTTTCCATTCCGTTGTGAACGGAGCTGCAGCAGGTGTAAAACCAAACCTGATCAGCTGTCTGGAGCACCAAGGTGACTGAGGCTGCTCTGCTCCTGGGCTCCAGGACATGGCCCTGCCAGAGCCAGGGCTGGGAGCTGACTGCTCTCACTGAGCACAAGCACAGTGCCTATTTGTTCTAGAACCATGGAACACTTGCAGTGCCTTTCCTCAGGAGAAATTCATCAAAGGAGTAAAACTCAACAACTTAATATTAACAGAAAGTGATTCATTTTCACAGTGAACTCGATGGAAGGCTGCTTAATTCCCCAGCCAAGCATCACAGAGTTCCAAATCTGCCCCTCAACTTCTTCTTGAAATGGATGCAAATTTCAAAGTTTAATCACCACTTCACACTTTTGATATTTTAAAAGATATACCTGGACCACTCTCCAATAGCCTGGCTCGACTCACAAAAACAACTCCAGCAACTCTAGAAGATTTAGATGTGGGAGTAAATGTCTTGGTACAGTGCCATGAGTATAAATCAGACCTTAACAATTGACAACACAAAACAAAATGCTAAATCCTGACATTTAGTTAACCATTGAAGCCACTGCTCCAACTGAAGATGAGGAACCCTCTCCCCAGAGTGTGCAATTAATTGGAAGAAGAGAGAAACCACATCCCAGTGCAACTCTACCATACTTCAGGCAAAAGGAAAAAGAAATCCATTTATAACTTCACTTTGTTCTTTCATCCTCATTTAATGAGTTGTCTGATTCAATAAGCCAGCATTAAGTACTATTCTTTAAGGCTGGGTTTTCCCCATTCCCCTCAGAATCCCAATCCAACCTACATGTCAATTCTCCTCCTGTTCCTGATCCTATGAAGAGCACCAAACTAGTTTTCACTCTGAATTCCAGTTCCCTATAATGAGAATGCAAAAACATAAATAACTAAAAACCCAGCAAGAGAAAGCCTGCCTTTGCCCACAGAGCAGGAAGGGAGCTGCTTACTGTCAACAGTAGGTGTTTCTTCTGTCAAATAAATTAACTGTTCTTCAAACTGATGGTGCCGTGTCAGCCTCCTCATCTCCATCTCCAACTCCAATTCTGTATCTCAAGAGAGAGCATCTCAGAGCACGTTACTAAAACACAGCTGTGGGTGAGCTAAACCACAAAAATAAATACCCAAGCTGCCTTCAAAACCCAACTGTGACCCACGGAGTGGGGGGAATGCAAAGCTTTGGCTGCTGCCAGTGCAAATCACTGCTGAGCTAACTCAGTGTTGCAGACAGGTAGAGATAGCATAAAAGAAAGGGTTATAAAATAGGGTTTAGGGCCTGCTACTTGAGCTAAGCTAGCAGCCAGCTTCTAAGTTCCCACGTGAAAAAATCAGAGGAATGACAATCAGTTTGCATAACAATCTACTCTTGTAGAGAAAAATAGGTTGCACCTGTAATAACAAAAGATCTGTCCCATGAGACTCTGTAAAGAAAATATGTAAACTAACCAAAAATAGAGAGATTTGATGGATATACACAGGGGCCCTTTACCAGCGAGTAAACTGAGTTTCAGAGTATTGTTAGCCAATTAGATTTACCACATCAGTGCCTTCTGATATTTCCTATAAATATGAGCTTTGTGAATCAAGAACTGGCTTTTCTGCATGAAGGACCTGAGTCCTGTCTGTTTCTATTGTGACACCTCAGCCCCAAGTTCTCTGGAACTGAAGGCACCTGGGGGTGGATGGATTTTCACCCACGTGGGTGCTGCCCCAAGCCCTGCTCTGGGTCAGGATGGGATGCTCTGCACCCGAGTGCTGCCCAGCCCCACATCCCTGAGCTCCCACATCAGGGAGGGCAGCAGGGAAAGGCTTTGCTCTCATCCAGAGCTGACAGCTAATGGCTGCTTTAACTCTCCCACCAGCAAATCGTGCCCTCTGCAACACCCTGTCACTCCAGTGCCTGTCACACCCTGCCATGACTTTAGCTGAGAGCACAGCTTGGCCCCAGGGGCTTTGATGACAACGGGAATCTGAATTAATTTGCCCAGCCAGAATGATAGTTCAAGAGGTGTAAAAGCCTCGGAATCATGAGGTTCACATAGCTGCAATTAGAATATTTAAATGGCCTGATAGGATAAAGTCTACAAAGTAGAGTTTATGTCCTACAGAATGTGGAGTAAAAGCCTGTAAAAGTTTGTCATTTTCTCCCAACAACAGCTACTTATTGCTGCCTTTGTTAAGCCTGGACTGAGTTGCTTATTTACTCGTGCATTTCTTAATATAAAATATTCAGAGTTTATCCTAAGCAATGCCATGGTTTGGGTAATGATTGTTTCCCAGGACTGGGATCCGTGCCCTTTGCATTTCTGCTCTCAGAGCAGCCAAATGCTAAGCCATAGAATTGTTTTCTTCCTCTGAAGTAGCAGCTGGTGCCTTGGAAGACACCATAAGCATCTCTGCCGAAATCTGTGTAATTGCACATGTCGGTGTGGTCTGCTCTGAACGAATCCTTCTCCCAGACAAAACACTGTTTTCTCAAGCTGGCTTTGAAGACTGTGTGTGTTCAAATATAGCTTCAGGAAGGCACACACATATATTTTGCTATAAACTGTGTACAACGTGTGCTGTATACAGAATATTAATGCCTCAATATGTGATTTTGTGCGGCTGCCTCGCTGGCATCGCTCTCGCTATACATGGAGCTGCTTTGTGTGCAAATAGAACTCCAAACACTGAGTTTTAGCTTGGCACAATCCTAAAACAATGCAGATTTCCACCTGTTGTAACAAGAGCGTTTTAAGCTAAATCTTTAATATGCAATAAGTGGCTGTGGTCCTCTGTTCTGATAATACTTTGTCAAGCTAGAAAACTAATTAGCAGAATCTGGTGACCTGGATGTCAGAACCTCTGATATTTCAACAAAGAGCAAAATCCTTAATTCAACAGCAGACATATTGGAGAGAGATCTGATGTGCTCTCCTGCCCACCCCTAATGACTCATAAAGATGAACTTTGTATGGGGACAAAGAGAATGGGCTTTTTGTCCAAAATAACCAGAAATTGTAAGAAGTTCTAATTTATAAGTTTGATGAATTGCAAACAGCTCGATGATAATTCATTATTGCCCTACTTAGGCATATCTGTCTACAGATACAAAAGGCTAGATGTTGAACAAGACAACTCCTTCTTGCCAATAAATCCTCCTGGGACAGGAGTGTCCCTGTCACCACCATGGCACTGCTGAGACAGAGACAGCAGCGCCTCAGAGCAGAGAGCTAAACCAGAGCTCCTCAGTCCCAAAAACACTCCTGAGCTCCCAACAATCCTCCTGTCCAGCTGAGGAATGAATGCTCCTGCCATAAAGCTCCTGCCCCTGCCAGGCAGCAGGGGTGTCACTATTTGAGGAGCTGTGCCATGCACTGCAGAGCCTGTCCCTGCCAGCTCCTGGGCACAGCTGGGCACGGAGCTGGCACTGGCCTGTGGCTGCCCACAGCTGAGTGCAGGGAGCTGGTGGCACTGGCTCCCTGGCACTAATCAGGTGAGATTAAAAGGACAGGATGGACAGGGAGAAGCAAATTAAACACTCACACTTCAAAAGCTTTTTCAGCACACAGCCCCAGCCTGGCCCCTGCTCTGGGGCAGTCACATCTCCAGGGCTGCCAATCCTGAACCATTCCACTGAAGAAAAAGATCACTTAGAAAATAAGATCTAGTTCAAAATGAGCAGTGCAACAAGCCAAGTGGCACCAAAGTAAATCCATCATATAAACAAGCAGAGAGGATTTTCACTGCTTCCAGAAAGAGTTTGGCCTCCTGGAGGAAGGCAATTTCTGCACAAGTGACCACCAAATAAAGCTGTTAGGTAATACAGTGATAGGTACTCAAATATATGATAGATGGAGGAACAAGATTAGCTCTGCTTTATGTACAAGTCCATCACATTTTTGATCACATCCTTTAATGGCAAAGCAGCTGCAGAAGTTGCAAATTACAAGCTCTGGCTTTGTTTTCAGAGCTGCTGCATAAATAGCTGTATTTAACAACTCCAGGCAGGCTCTTCTTTCTGTAAATTGTCCCAAGAATGTGCTGTGAGTCTGCAGCAAGGAATTGTTCTCAAAAATTCAGTGTCATCTACATTGGAGAAGCTCAGAATCCTCCATTTCCCTGCTTGGTTTTTGCCCATGGATCCTTGTAGCTGTTTTTGTGCTGGGGTTGGAGATCCCTGTGTCCAGGGCTGTTGGACAAGGTCCTCAGTCACTCATCTGCTTTGTCTGGAAGAGGGAAGAACTCTCCTCAGATTTAATCTATTTCAGCTATTACCTCTCCTGCCTTTGTTACACTGTTTTTTTCTGCACATTAGATAAAGCTTGGCTGGCTGCTGCCAGGAAAATTAGCTCTTCTATTGTTTTACCATTAATTATGGAGAGTTCAAGATAAGGTTTGTGTTCCAAAAGTAGAGGGCAGGAACGGTTTGAATTTTACTTTCATTATAATTAGACAGGAAATTATGAAAAGGTGAAAAATAATTCATTGAAGAGCTTTCCTGTAGCAAGATAACAAGGAAGGCACATTCTGGCACAGATGGAGTTCACGGGGTGTTATTGAACACCATTGCTCTCAGTGTGCCTGTGCTGGACATGGGGAGCCTGTTCCTGCTGATTCATGTGTGGGCACAAATGGGCAGGGGGGGAGGCCCTGACTCCTTGCTGTTCTACTGAGGGCCTTTTCTCATACAAAAAAAAAAAAAAATCAGGCTAAATTAGTCCATGGTGTAAGGCATTGAGTGACTGCAGAGATTAATTGGAACAATCAGTCACTTTCTGTGAAACTTGCAGAGGACATGGAGTTATGACTAATGGAAGGATGAATTAATTGGGCAGCTGTCTCGCTCTCAGTTGAGCACTACTGAGATAAACATTTGGACTAAGAAGCTGTCCTCGTTAGGATTGCTTCATTTGATGCTGATGGTGATGTTTACAACCACCATGAAACTCCAGAGTCTTCAGAATTTCCCTTCATGTGGAATTCCTGCAGCCCAGACTTCTAAAGGCACTTTTACAAAGGAGGGCATGAACCTTGCCTGCAGCTTCTAACTGAAGGCTGGCCATGCCAAAGCCCCTCAGGGTCCATTTCCTTCTGCAATAAACCTTCTGTAATCAACTTCTGCCAAGATTCCACCATTGCTTTCTTTTCAGCTTCACAGCCTGATTATTTATTTAGGGTTTGCAGGAAAAGCAGGGAGGAGTCTGTGGCAGGAGACCACTGAGGTGAATGAGCTGAAGATGAGGATTTTGGCCATTTAGAGTCAATAGAAGCTTTAGAAACCATATATTGCAGGTGGAGGAGGGGAGAAGGATGAATTTCTCTCCTTGCTAGCAGATAAGGAAGCCAAATTCCAAGGGGAATGAGTGATTTACCCACAGTCACACAGGAAATCAGCAAGAGATATGGAAATTAATGCTGAGAAGCATTTCAGTGCCTTAATCATAAAGCCAATCTTTTCCCTCAAATGCCAACAGCATTAAACGTTCCTTTTAAATAATGGAATAAGCATAAGATTTTCATTGACTTACAGGAATGTTTCCATCCAAATATTTTAGAGGGCAGCCAGTTCCAGTGGAAGGGTTGGTCAGTATTAGGACTTATGTCCAAATCTAGGAAGCAGGGATTGGGATGAACTAAAGCAAGTCCAGCTGCCAGATTTACTGGAGGATCATATGCTAAAAATGCAAGGTAAAAAAAAAACTGGGTGTGTTTTATTATATTTACCACTAATTAGGTAGGCTTTGGAAAAAGAGGCTGAAATATTCTCTCATTGGGAAGCTTTAAACTGTGAGATGGCTGAGAACAGGGAAGACTCCCAGCTCTGGCACACAAATCAATCTCTTGTTCATCTCTTCTCTCTTTGCCATCTCTGAGCAGTATCAGGTCGCTGCCCAGAGAAACAGATTTTGTATAAATACAGCAGAGCCTGGGTGGAAGCCTGTTTTTGTTTAATCGAGCTTCAATTCACTGTCTTAACTGAAAATAATGATGTTAGAGCAGTGATCAAAGAATTGTCTCATTAATTGGCTATTAAATCATTAGCTATTAAACAGAAATAAAAGGTTAAGAATGCAACACTCTATTCTGCCCAAAAGAATAGGAATATGTCTCCACTATCAAAGAAACAATAAAGGCAGAATTAACAGTGAAAAGAAGCTTAAGATAAGGCAATTAGATCCAAAATGCCTGACAACTCTCATTAGAGGGTTTAGCACTACAACCTATATGGAAAAGGCAACAGAAATTCAGAAGCAAAGCCAATATTGACTTTACCAAAGGGGCTTGTAAATGGAATATGCATTTTTCTGAAAAATATAGGCACATAAACGTTGTACTAAATTTTAACTCAGCTAATTAATTGTTATGGATTCAATCTTGCAACCAATACATATATTTGCAGTTAAAAAATTATGCCTGAACAGCATTTGGTCTCAGTAATTTGTGACTGAAATCATGCAAGTATGCTGCAATTTTCACAAAAATAACATTACTCCCAGTTTGTATCACCAGGATGAGGCAATATCAACTCAACAAAGACCACATTCAGACCTCTTGGGTTTGTTCACTATGTCCAAATATCTGAGACTCAGGCACCAGGTCTGGGAGAGGGTCCCAGGGGCATTGCCTACTGTCAGTGATTTGGGACCCAAAGAATTTCCTAAAGCAGGCAAATGAATACCTGATTTATATATATCAAATCACTACCAAAAAACAAACCACATTGTAAATCCTGTCTGGTTCAGTCCAGTATTCTCAAAGTACAGCAAGTCCTGGAAACTCAATTAATAAATATAAAAGTCCCCACACAGCATCTTTTGGATCTGGCTTTCTGAAGTGCAAAAAGAAGACAGTCCCAGCAATATGTTGATGATATACAACTTGATGCTTGAGTTTATAATATACAATTAATTGTTCATGTTTATCAACTGATAAATAATGGTCACTAATCAGATAATAGCTGTATGCTACACAGAGAAAAAATATAAAGAATAGCAATATTTATCAAGGCAGTCTTTTCCTTTGACAATTAATTTAGCCATAAACAAAGCTATCCATCCATGTTCCTCTGGTAAGGACCTTCAAAGAAATTTGGTTTCCAGAAAAATAAAATGGGATTTTTTTTCTCTCTCTGATACCTAAGGGAAATATGAAAACCATAAATAATACCCAAAAACCCCACCCCATACAGAATTCTCTGTAGTCAATTTTTAAGTTCATTTGAAACAAGAACACCCCCAAACCACATAATAAAACAAATTAATCTATTTAAGATATTCAAAAGCACCTCTTTTGTGTCTAAAAATAATAAAAATAATGAACTAAAAGCTGAAAGTCATGCAATGGTGTCAGAAGTCAGGCAGGCAGAGTCTTGATAAAGTCACATCAACACAATTTTCATCACAATGTCAGAGACAGAACCACTTGAACATAATATTAAAAAAAACACTAAAACACAGCACAACATTGTTTAAAAGCTCGCAGCTCTCATTTTAAGACTTTTTGCAATATGGTTGTTATTTTCTGTCCCTGTCACTCTCCTCCAGATGTTGGTACAGCTCAGGATTGTTCATTGCAAGAAGCTCCTGACTGGCGATGCAGCCAGAGCATGAAGGAAACTTCCTGCCCCCTGTGCCAAAATTCTGCATTCTTGCTGTGAAACCATGGACAGGGAACAGCCCCAGAGGAACAGAGACCCCTCTGGGAGGACCTGATCTCCCTGCAAGGGAAACATTCAGCCAGACCAGCACTGGGCAGCAGAGGAACACCTGGGCAGCTGTGACCAGCCATGGGACCCTGCAGCACCTCTGGGAGCTCCCTGCTCACCACCACGGCAGCAGCCAGCCCTGGGGAACGACTGGCTGATGGAAAATCCCAGTGTGGGGGTGCTGGAGGAGGAATAAAAGATACAAACTGCATTCTCCAGCTCATGTCTCACCTTTACGACGTCCTCGTCAGCGGATCTGCACTCGGTGGAGTCCGAGACGTCGACCACGGACCCGTCCTCCTGCACAGCAACCACCTTGACTGGCACAGCCACCATTCTGCCCGTGAGGATGGCTGTGTTGAGGATCTCTGTGTCCTGGGGGCACACACAAACACAGGATGAGTATTAGAGCAGCACGACACCACGAGAATGTCACAGGGGTCATGACAGTGCCAGGCACAGGGATGGGACCTTCCCTTGCACACACCCCTCGAGCTCCCTGCAATGTTTTAGCAACTTTCTAAGCCAAAAGCTGCATCAGGACCACCAAGCCCTGGTCCTGACAACCATGGGTTTACTCCTTTTGAGCCCACTCACAGGTTTGGCTGATGGCAATGGGATCACAGCTCTGCTCAGTAGGATCCCCAGGGCACCACAGCTCCTCCCACTCCTTTGCACCAAATGGTGCCAGTGGTTTGGGAGGTGATTATCCACCATCACAACAGCATTTCTTCCTTCCTGTTCCAGCTAATTCTGCTGTGAGTCGACCATTTATTTCCATGAATACATTAGGAGAAAAACTGTGCATCCATATACAATGTTTTTAGTCTTTCCCCATCAAAATCCCACCTAGACACTTAACCATGTTTATCTGTAATCCTGATGAATTCACAGTGCTGGCACTCTAATGACTCCATTACACAGCCTTCCTCTCTGTCTCACTTTGATTAATTACTCCAAATGAGTTGCTACAGAGGCCCCTGCCTGGCAGAAGCAGGTCCAGGTTGGAGGGGAACAGCAGTGCTGACTGCCAGCTCAAAAGTTGACACACACTGGGGCAAGGAATGATCTGGGATTTCACAGGGATTCATTCCAGCCCCCTTGAAAAGCCTCTGATAGGAAATACTGCTCTGAATCAATCCCCTTTTCATTTTTCAACTTCCATAAAACTAATTGCTTGCCAGTTGGGGGGAAAAATAAAAAAAAAGTTGCTTCAAACTAATCTAACTTTAAATTCCATTATTAGAATTGGTGGAAGAAGGAATGGATTTTAGTGAAAAATTTGATGGCAGCTTGCATAGGGAGATATATTCACTATCATTTGCTCTGGCTGCTGGCTAGATTGATAGAGAATAATGGGCATTGACCACAAGCTAAGGACAGCTGGAGAAGACCAATAAATACTTGCAACTAAGATGTATTATTAATCAATACTCAGAACCTTGTACAAAAAGCGCCCTGAATGAAATGAGCTGCAGCACTAATAACAGAGTGCCAGCCACCCCCAGAGCCTCCGAGAGCTTTATGGGCAGCCACGGCCCAGAACAGCATCCAGCACACACTGGAGTCCATTTCTGGTCAGAACAGCCCTGAAAGGACGTGCTCAGCTTCACACTCAGACTTCAATGTGATTTAAGAGTCATCCTGAGCAGAGAGGCTTTTCGGAATAACACCTCAGGAAATAAGTACAGGCTTTGTTCTGTTCTCGGCCAGGCACAAACCAGATGTTTTACACAGTAAATGACTGTCTAGCTTTTGTTTCTGCTGAACAGGCTCACTTATAACCAGCTGCCAGCCAGAAGAGAGGGACACTGGCAAAGAGAGAAGTATGTGACAGAAGTGGAAGTGTGAAAAAACAACTGAAAATCCTCTACAAAGACTGAGATTTGAACAAGGCTGAGGAGAAAATGCACTGCCAGGTGAAAGAAAGCACTTAGGTGCACCTCAGGTAGAAAAAGGTTTTATGAGACAGCAAAGAGAAACTGAAGGTAATTCATCCACAAGTCAGAGAAGAGGTAGTTAGATTTCACCACTGCAAACATCCCATATATCCTAAACCCTCAAATATCAGATATTTGATGAAGACCTGGTGGTCCTGTGTCAAATGGCTTGTGAAGAGCAGTTCTCCAACATTCTCCAACAATAGATGATCTTCCTCAACACATCTGGGGAAAATCTATTTTGGCCAAGGTCACAAACCATGAGCACACAACAAATTCCACTTCCAGACTATCTCTCTGTTAGCACAGCTGTGAACTGCTCCAGGTCAGGCAGGCAGTGCTTGTGTCAACACAGCCTGATGCAAAGCACTAGGGAGTCAGGATTAAACACTACTGAGTCAGGATTAAAGGGCTCTCTGCACTTTGGAGGGTTGGAATCAGCTCCTCAGCAGGCCTGATCCATTTCTTGTTTGTTTTTTATGGTGTTTGCTCTTCCACCCGGGTGTTGAGCATCCTGTGTGGCAAAGCACAAGCCTCCAGCCCCCTTTGAAGCCTAAGTGCTCTTTAGCTGCCAAAGCTGCACTCAGACTTTGATGCACTGAAGGACAATGTGAAGTTTACAAAGGCATTTGCATTCCTTCCATAAACTCCAGTGAAGATGAGCATGAGACAAGCACAAGCAGCAGAACTGTCCTGAGCTTCCCCTGCTTCCCAGCACACACAGGAGCCCTCTGTGCTAATTAGCTGGTGCAGCCTCACAAACCCTGCTCTTCACTGTAAGCAATTCCACCAGAGAAATCAATATCTCAGATGCCTGATGCCTGCAGTGAGTGTTACACAAATATAATAGGCTGTGTAAAGGCCTTCTTAAGAGCTGGCTATTTATAGACTGCAAAAAATATATTTCCTCTGAGGAAGAAATATGTACTAATTGACTGTCCAGTACATTTATAAACAGACCTTTTAGTGTTTCTTCAACAAGTCATAACATTTCATCTAAATTCTGTAAAGCTTGGTTTGCATTTCCATGGTAGAGTTTAGTGCAGGAAAAGAGCTGCTGAACTTCAGCTCCCTGTGCTGGTGATTTCTGACAGCATCTGGAATGTAGAGAGGGGTCATTGTGCTGATGGTCCTCCCACGGGGCACAGTGAAACATCAACACCAACACCCAGGGACCCCAGCACGATCCTCTAACTGAGGGCTCTGCAAGGTCCCTGCTGAAAAACTGGGAATCCTTCCCCACTTCTTTTGTTGAGGTCAGATCTTGACCAACTCCTTCAGCTCAGCAGCCTGGGTGGAAGCTACACATTCATATCACAGGCTCCACCCCTGAATAATAATAATTATTATTATGTGTGTTTATCTGCAGCTCTCTCTACCTGAATGCATTAGCACTTCAGCAGAGCTCTTCTTAATTACAACTGTAACCTGCTAATAGCATTTCTTTGTTGTCTGAAGGAATCTACTTCTTATGCAGCCCAGGCTAAATTAAAATTTAATACAACATCAGGTCGCAACAGAACTAGGAAGCAAATGACAGCTGTTTAATTAAAACCTAAAGTTGATTAGATGGCACTACTGAGAGAAATACTCAAGAGGAAGAGCTGAAAACTACTGGAACTCCAGGCCGGGATAATGGCTTTATTTAAATATGAATAAACGCTGCACACAGCCAGAGAAAATGTTTGACAACTCGGTGGGTTTGGACAAATGTGGAGGAAAAGTGAATGGGAGATGTGTCAGGAGCCATGAGAGAGCTCTGACTGCAAACCTGTGGATGGAAGCAGGAGCTGGGATTGCTGAGTGACTCCCATGGGTCAAATCAGCTGAGGAACTGCAGGCACAAAGCTCCAATACCTGTGCCTTAGACAACACCTGAACAATGACCCAAATGCTCCTCAGGCTGCTGACTATGGCAGCTCCCCCAGCTCCCTGAGCTGCCACCATGCAGCACTCTCATCCTCTTTTGGTTGAGAAATGGAGACATGGAGAAATGGATGATCCATCTGACAAGAAAGCACCTCAGGAGCTGCACTCAGGTCAGCCCAGTCCTGATTGCTGCCCTGTGGGAGCAGCCAGAATCCTTCCCCCAGAGGCTGGCAGGCCCTGAGGTGCCAGCAGCCCAGGCTCCCCTGACAGGTATCATCCCTGTGATTAATGCACGAGCTGCCTGCGTTTTTCTAGAGGTTAACAAAACATGCTACAGTACACTAAACCCAATAAACACTCAATTGTAAATCAGGAGGGAAACCTAAAGCCAACCCTATTCCACTGACAAATGCTACAGTTAAATGCCTTTTGGCATTTAGCTGAAATGACTGTCTTTAGTGAGGAAGGCAGAGAGCTGGAACATTTGTCTGTAGAATTGAATTCCTTCATTATTATTTCTCTCCCCAGAGTGTAGCTCACGAAAATACATTTGTAATATTAGAAGGAGTCTTTTAGGGACCAGTTCTTCTGCCTGGAAACGGCATCTCTTAAAAAATGTAAATTACAGGGCAGATTGTGATGTGTGGGCTGGGCTAGGGGAGGGTCTTTTATTTGATAAATTATTCACCACCTTTTGCTTCAGATCAAAGAGCAAGGCAATATAAATCCATTAAGCAAGCTTAATATATAAATTAGATGCTTTGCTAAAATTATTATAATCCACAGCAATTCTGTAGTTTCCCCCCTCATGGCTGAATACCATTTTGGGTTTCCAGTACACATTAATGAAGCCTGAGTGTGAGAAAACTCCATTTTCCACCATTCTATCAGGTAAGAGATACCATTCTGTCACCCAAAGGTGAGAACAAACAACTGGGACTATGTGTTTATGAAAGATTAGAAAACACAACCAATCTTGCAAACTGATGACATTTTTTGACCTTTTTTCCTTCCTCATTTCCTTTCCTTCCTCCCTCCTACTAAAAGGCTGAATTTCAGCTGCTTCCTTACTCTGCCAACACCATTTCAGTGCAGCCACTTGTGGAATCATCCCTTTCCCAAGTTCTCAGGTCCAGCACGAGTCCCCAACATCCATCCCCCTGCTCTGGCTGTTCCCTCACCCCAGCCTGGACTATCCTGCTGGGAGGGCTCAGTTCTGACAGATGGACAATCACAAACCCTGCAGCCTCCCCTTCCCAAGCTAAAGGTCATCCTCTGTCTCCTTTGTTTAGCTGCACAAAGGTTTTATTTCCCGTGGGATGGCTGAGGAAGGACAGGCAGGTGCAGGTGTTGTGCAGCAGGAATCAATGCAGACTGAACCATACCCAGAGGTTCTGATCACTGCTCCTCACTGAGCAATGGAAGCAGCAGCCATTAGCCTAATTGAATATTATTCTAGATGTGTATCAGTGCTGCAAAAACAATTTGCTTTAGCGCAAAGAAGCAAGATCCAGAGACTCCAAAGCACAGTCTCATTTCAGAACTTGTCTTTTTGCCATGGAGACACTGGAGGAAGCTCTGATGTCAGCAGAGTGTACCTGGCACACACAGGGAGGGGTAACTCTGTCTTGGGTTCATGGAAACTAAAGCTGAGATTTACTCCATTTCATGTTTTTTTATGAAGGAAATTCAGCCCATTTTGAGGTTTAGGTAGGATGAACAAGAAAAACCTGCTGCTGAAGGTGAAACCTGATTAGACACACAGAGACTGTCATTTCTGTGACCTGAGGCAGTTTGGGGTTTTTTTTTAATATAACTCAGAACAGATCTGCCCCCATTAAGCAAAGGTTCAGAACACAGCCTGGTGCACTTGGCAGAAGTAATTGCAACCTGTCAGGCAGACTCCACTGTGCCTTCTGCAGGAGCAAAAGCCCTTTCCTGAGCCTGGGCTCAGGTTATTTCTCCTCAGCACATCATGTCCAAACCTGCTTTGTGACACCATTGCTCTCAAGTGCTCACCTGAGGCTGGAGGAGCTGGGGAGCAGCTATTGTGTACCTGATTTTAAATGTCTGCAGAGAGACAGACAGCAAGGGCTCCTGCCTCGTGTTTCAGGACCTTTCAGCCAAGAAACACAGGGCCTAAAGTCAGCCTCAATGTCTGGTACACTCTGCCAGCCATTCACACTGGAATTGATGCTGTATTCAGAAATCTGTGCAGGGTCTGAACATTCTCCTGACACGCTCAAGCCAGTCCTTCTCAACAGCAGGTGACTCAGAACCATTTTAGAGCATATTCAGAGTTTCACAGTTGATTTAAAGATATTGTTTTTTCCCTTTTCGTTCCAGAAAAACATAATCATGTTGTGACTTCATAAAATTGTGGCTCCCCTCTGACTGAAATCAAACAATATCCCCGTGCAAGTGGACACAAAATGGGCAGAGTTCTCTGCTCCAGAGCAGAGAGTGTATAAACTGATATACTAATGACTGTTTTCAAATGGCCATGAAATAATTAATCTGAACATTCCTCAAAGGCATTGTTTTCTCCACAGAGAAGTCTAAGGAGGCCATGCCTTGCCATGAAACATAATTATCAGATCCACTTGAGTACCATCAGCAGTCAAAGCTACAATTTTCTGGCTCTGTATGTTTGTCCCACAGGCTTAATAATATTTAACAACACCAGGGATGGTCATTTTGAAAAGTTTCCTTCAGACACTTCTCTAACTCTTTTCCTACTCTTGACAATTTCTTTCAGACTGGGTTGGAGGGAGGGTTTTCTAGAGGGAATTCTCTGCCACTGGTGCAAAGGGAGAGCTGGCAACTCAGTGCCTTGAAAAGGCTTCAGTTTCACAAGAGCAAAGCTGCAGACACTGAAACATAAGGTTGTGGATCACGTGAGTTTAGCACTGCAATCTGTGTGCTCATCATCTTCCACGAGCACTACCTGGGCAGAAATCCATGTCCTTCTGTAAGAACAGCTGTTTAATGCTATAGAAGGATGCACAAATTAATTACAGCATGTCTACAGCACATCCCAACATGCTGCAGGAGCAGCAGCACGGGGGGAGTGTGCTTTGGACACGGTGCCTTGCTCCCTTCAGCCATTCCCAGTGGCTGTGGCTCAGGAAAACCAAGTTATGAGCAGGAAAAGATCCATGGGAAAGCAGCCACAACACTGCAAAATCCTCTGAGATCTCCTGGCAGGAGACAGCTGTCCAGAGTCACTAGGCAGGGGGCAGAAGAACTGGTTTATGCCTTCCCCCTCAGCACAGTTCAAGCACTGCTGTAAGTCCTGCCAGAGCAGGAGGCACATTAACTATGTTTGAGAAGTGCATTATGGAGTTTAAAGCTCTGTGAGATGCTCTCATTCATTGTCCTGCAAAAGGAGGATTTCATTTTCTGGAGAACATGGATCTGGCAGGAAACACCCGTGCCTTACCCAAACAATTGCTGTTTCATTCTTGAGGATGGGCTGTGTTATCTGTCAGGACCAGACTGCTGTAGTCACTGCTTTCACCTGTTTAGGTAATTTCACTGGGCTTGTCTCAGATGGGGAGTGCCCACCCCCCCTGCAGGACTGGCTCTCACAGGCTGTGCTCCTCTTGTGCTCTCCTGTCCCCCAGAGTGCCTGCAGTGAGTGATTCACTCCCTGCCACTCCATGGCCACAGACACTCTGCAGGATTTATCTCTCTCCATTGCCTGGTAAAGGGCTCAGATGTCTCTTTATACTTGAAGTCAAGAATTAGGGGAGAGAGTCTCTATCCCTTCATGCTTTCAAAACAATAAACACTCACTACCTACACACAGCTGTTGGTTCCTTCACCCCTGGGAGTTAAAATTTACATCCCTGCACGATCCACAAAGTGACACAGACTCACATAAATGCACCTTTGCTCTTCCTCACTGAATAAAGTCTCCTACTGCTGTATGGGATGCAGGGAAAATAAAAACAACACATCTGCAGCCAAGGCAGCATCAGCCTTTTCTATCCTTGCAGGCTCAGAGCTTCCTGCTGCTTTGTTCCCTGATTTTGGGAGCATCCCTGCACTGCACACTGCTCATCCCTGCACTCCACTCCACCCAGAGGAAGTTCTGCCTTTGACCCCTTCAGCCCTGAGTTTCTATAAACAAACACTGAAGAAGATCTCACCTGGCTGTGTCTGGCACTGCCTGGGAATGCTTTTGGTTTGGAGAAAACAAATTAGCTTCTTGATGAAAATCAAGTGTAAAGAAGACAACTTGGAGAATATTTTCTTTTGGAAAAAAAAAAATAAAATTAAAAAATGGGATTTTTTTTCAAATCAGAACATTGATTTATTTGAGGTGAGCTTTTGAGGGTTTTCTGACTGATCTAAGAAGTACTGGAGGATTTTTACTTCCTTCCTCTGCCTCTTCTTGGTTTGAGTTTTGTTCTTGACTTTTAATTTGTCAGCCTGCTCACCTTGTGTGACGTTCCACCTTGTTCTGACATGCCCCCGTGTCTGATTATTTCTTTTCCTGCTCAACTTTTACAAAGAACAGCCTCTTTTTTATTCAAGTTCAGAACAAAATCCCTTTTTTGTTTTCATGATTGAATTTCTCAGTGAACTCTTGTGCAGGGTATTTGTTTCCTGCAGACTAGGACAATATCATCTGTGTTTCAAAAGCTGAGCTGCTGCTGTCAGAACATCAATATTTTTCCAGAGTCCATCAGCTTTTAGGAAACACAGTCCCTCAAATGAAAGAATGTGTTAAGAATCTGTGAGAAAGTAATCAAAAAAGACAGAGAGAGACTGAATGTAGTAACTATAATAAAACCCAAGTATCCACACAAATGTAAAACTGCTGTGAAATCAGCATCACACTATTGAATTTTTCATCTTTTCCCATCTCTATTTCACCTGTCCTAAGAATTAGATATACAGTGATTTATTTAAACTACTGCTTCTAGTATCTACCCTTTCCACAATACTTCCAAACCAGTTCTCAGCTCTGCCAAAGACAACAGGACAGTTATTTTAGTTATTTTCATTATACATCTAAAATAACTGAGCACAGGAAATCCCACCAGGCCAGAGGTGGGATGAGGAAAACAATTCCATATTCCCCAGCCCCAGATCCACGCCTGTCCTCTGGGTACACTCAAACTTGCTGCTGGTTCTGACCAATTTAAACACCAATTTCCACACCTTTCCTACTAATTGGCCTTCTTGCATAACAAGAAAATGGGGATTTTACTGGCAAATTCCCTGAAATTCAGCTGTGCAGCAAAACAAATATCAGTGACTGCAAGGAAATAAAGAGGGCTCCAAATGCAGCAACAGATGAAAGGAAAGGAAGAAATACAGTATTACAGTATTACTTGTCATCCTTTAAGTGGAAAATGATAATGGCATAGATCATGTTTATAATGGCAAATGAGTTTATAATGCCACTGGCAGCTGCAGGAGTTCAAGGGGAAAATCACAGAATATCTCTTAATATGAAACTATTGCAAAATGTTCCACTTCCAGGGGCTTCCAGTGTCATCTCACAGGTGGTTTGAAATGGGGCAGGGGGGATGACATCAATGTTTCTCAGGAATAGAAAGTGACAGTATTATTGGTTTTCAATAGAAGCACTCTGTAAACAGACAAAGGTCTCCCACTTACTATTCTATAAAGGCAAGTTAATATCAAAATCACAGCACATTTCTTTGATAAAGGATTTTAACACTGGTCCCTTGTTCTTACACCTCAGCACCGAACTCAGACCATGCTAGGATTCCAAGGTAGCTTTAATTTTTTTCATTTTAAGCTGTTTGTAAACTATGTGAAAGAATGGCTGAGTTGGTTTTCCAACAACAGATACTGAAGGACAGAAGGAAAGTGAAAAAAGACTTCTATCTTGGCTTCTAAAGCACTGTCTTCATAATTAGCCTTTAAAAGTCATTAAGACATGATTTCAATTCAAACCTCCCAATCTGTTTCTTTAGAACCTGTTCCATCATGAGAAATGGGAAAAGTACTGATTTTCCAGGAAGATAAACTGGGTACAGCAAGAGAGGTAAAAGACAATTACCCAATGTGTTGAAGGACTCATCTCCAAGAACTACCTAAGTGAAGGAAAGCCTCTCCCATTTTCTGCCATTTCCCTAATGTGAGACACAAAAATACACACCCTGAGCTGCAGAAGGAAATCAGGTCAGCCCTGCTGGACTGCTCAAATAAAAGGAATATTTGCCATTCGCCTCCATTAAGGAAATTTATCTCCCTTAAAATTGGCTATGTTAACCATTCATTCTTTACTTTCCCTCTAAAAATTGGCAGGTTTTCAAATGATAATACATTTATTTCTTCTTTTGCTCTACAAATTTCAAATTGTTGACTTCTGCAAGGTGGGAGGAAGGCCAGGTGTGAGGCCATGTCCTTTCTGTCCTGCAGCTGATGGGGGCCCTCACTGCACATTGCTCCTGCTAGATGGACAGATGAGCAC
The DNA here is from genome assembly GCA_013400575.1 of Peucedramus taeniatus. Classification (NCBI taxonomy): domain Eukaryota; kingdom Metazoa; phylum Chordata; class Aves; order Passeriformes; family Fringillidae; genus Peucedramus; species Peucedramus taeniatus. Next base: position 217,182 of record WBNO01031359.1, on the reverse strand, counting down.
AGGAGAGGATGCTTTTTGCAGAAAACACAGCTGAAGAAAACACGTGGTTCTCTGGCATTTTGACACATCATTTTAGCAAAGAATTGACCAAGGTGGAAAAAGCGCTGCACTTAAAGGCCTCCATAAACCTGACACAAAATTCCAGCTGCAAAGTGCTTTCAGCTGGAAGCACCTCTGCACAATTACCACACAGAAAAGAGCAAGCTCTACTCACCTTCCACTTCCTAGCACTTTGGCTTCTGTGCTTCTTTTTCCCCACCTTGGAATATTTAGGCACATCCTTCCCTCCTGGTGATATTTCACCCCTTGGTGTTGAAATCACTCAGCACAGATGTGGGGCAGTAATTCCTACAGTTTGTTTTCAGTGTTCCTCCAAAAGGGAGGCTCTTACCTAAATCAAATTAAATATGGTGATTCAAGTATTGCATTTAAACTACTACATTTTCAACTTTTCCAGGCAACAGGAATGAGCTGGCAATGGAGAAACTGGACCTTGAAACAAAAATCATATTTCTGTATATCTTTGTTCCTTTGTTAGGATGCAAGAATTTTCCAAAAGCCTAAAAATTACTGCCAGAAGGCTCCTCTAACAAAAAGCAAAACAAGGTAATCAAACATTTCCCTGAGCATTCTCATGTGTTACTTCAAGTTTGTTTTCATGGCCAATATGATACAAAGTGGTCAGCCAGGGCCAAGCCTCTGAAGTCACAGCAACTACATCAAACACACCTCTCTATTTGGTTTTCATTTTTTTGTCAAGTGACACTGGCATTCAGCTACCTGCCCACCTATTACACTCTCTCAAATGTGGCCCTTCAATGCTGTTTTTCCTCCTCTTTGTTAATGAAGGCAGCTGTGCAAGTTGATGCTGATTTCGTTTGGGATTTTTCTCCCAGCAGCGTTGCAATTAATTCTGGTACACAGATCCAATGCAATCTGACAAAAGCTATTATGGACAACAACCTGGAATAAAACTGCAACTGCACTTCTTCCTAAAGACAACTGGTGACACGACTGGAAGAGAAGAGGAGGGTTCCTGGTTGGCATTTCTGCTTTGGTTTCCTTTGTTTTTCTCCTTTCTTGGACAAGAATCTCAGAACCAGAGTTTCAGTCTAAAAAGCCTCACTCCAGCATGCACTGCAATTCAGTCCAGAGGGGAATAAACCTATAATCTGGGAAAATGAAGGCAGAGGAAAGGACTGCAGACTCTATTAAGCATAGCTGTGTGTACCTGCTGTAGTCTGTATTTCACCAACTTTTGTGATAGCTCTTCCCACTTATTCTGCATGGTCTCTTGGGGTAAACAAAGCCAGAAACCCTGCATTTGACTGAAAAAACATTGACATGAAAGGTGCACTGGGATATGATATATAAAGATTTTGCTATTTTTACATGTGCAGTGATATTTAGAAAGGTTGGGAATGATGTTTAGATCTTATTTATTTCTGGTCAAATGGATTGCCAGAGGATTTTTCTGACAGTGACTGTTTGCAATTCCATGGCAGTGAATAATATGCAGAAAATGTGCGAGGTCCTGGGACTTCATTCACAAAATGCTGCAAAATGAATTCAGCTGAGGTGGGATTGGAAGCCTTTGTGTGTGTGTGTGTGTGTGATTTTCAGAGCACAACAGCCTGAGAACACACCTCTCTCCAGGGCAGAGCCTCACTGCAGATTGTTTGAGCATTACAACAACCACACCTGTGTTAATTTTACATCCTGTCTCACCTCTGCAGCACCACGGGAAGGGGGGCAATTTGTGACTTCAGCTGCTCCAAAGGAAGCCCCCATTTATCTGTCCAAGAACCAGTGCCACTTTGAGGAGAGTTTTTCACTCAGAGTGCTCTGACAGGCGTTTCACCGATGACTAAAACTTTATATTCAATATTTTGTTCACGTGCTCACAAGGAACAGTACAAACATGATTATACATCGAGAATAAACCCACAGTGATTAATTGAGTAGATTAACCTCCGGAACACTTGGACAGCTGTTTCAACATGCTGTCTTTGAGGGCAATATGCTGAACCAGCTGTTCTTACACATAAGGTAAAATTGTCCGCTTTGTTTTGCAATGTGAACACTCAAGGCCTGTTTTGTGTCTTGGTGACTTTAACGCACACCTGGAGCCTTGCCAGGGCTCTGGATAACTTGCATAAATTCCTTTTTTTCCCACCTTATTAGCAGCTTCACCAATGTCAACTCATTTGCTCAGCAATATGCTCAAAACCAGAGTCAAGTGGCTTTCTGTCATCTTTACAGGGATCTACACTCAGGCTGCTCCCTGCAGCAAGATCCTCACAGAGTGCATGAATGAATCTGATTATTTTTGCATGTGGTTTTACAATAGCACAAGTGTTCCTTAAATGGAAAGCATGGCCTGGTCCATGGAGCTTTCTCTCCTTGTTTCCAAGGCAACTCAATACACAGACACGTGCAAACACACGTGCGTGCTATTAATATTCCTTCTGGATGGGGAAATATCTTCATTTATCAATGAAACACTCAACAGCTTCTGTAGGAGTGAAAGACTCAGACAAACTTCTCACAGAGGAACTCACAGCAGGGAAACATTCAAGAAACTCTTCCCTTTGATTGCACACTTAGACCACACATTTTGGAAAGTTTTGGCATCAAGATCTCCTCCAGCCACATAAACACGGAACCCTGAGTCCACCTTGCCTTGTCCTTGTGCTACAATCAAGCTTTCAGTCAAGCTCTTCCAAAGAGAAGGAAATAACCTGGGAGCTTGGCTGGCACATTCATGCCCCTGGATTCCCTGCCATGAATAAGAAGCTGACAAAAATGGTCACTTTGTGCTTCAGGAGAGGCTCTGCAGCCTGGCCAGAGCCCAGCTGCACCGGACACTGCACCAGGGCTGAACCTGCTCCACGCTTCCAAATGAAACTCATTTCAGAACTAGTGAGGTCTGGGCACATAAACGATTTGTCATGCTCAGCACTCCGTGCTAAATCACATTTATACCCTCTAATTCTCAATTGTAATCCTCTTTGGGATTGGCTTAATTGTTCTGCTTTTAAGAGCTGGGGGTCAGGTACAGCCACTGAGTGAGAACTGCACAGTCTGTGCCTGGCTGATTCTGCTGCTTATCTGAGAAGGGAGATGTCACAAGGAAGGGAGGCAGCTGGAAATGGCAAGAGATGCTTTCAAAGAAAGCACTTTGAACCCTTGTTGGTTCACTGTTGTTTCCATCTTTCTGATTTTTCCCCTGGCATACGAAAGGCCTGATGATTGCTGCCACTGCCTGGGAAGTTGGACTTGTCATTCCCACACTGCTTTGTGGGGTTTCAGAGCACATCAGACTTTGAACCAGAGTTGGCTCTTGCCTATCTAAATACCCATTAATGACAACAGAATCTGATCTGTCCTTAGGGGTCAAGTGCCATGTCCACAATAAAACCCACGGGCACAGTACACCTCAGGGAATTTGCAGTAATACCAAATCCCATGGCAATGCAAGCTCAGGGCAAGGCAAGCTCAGGCAAAGGGTCTTACTCAGATCTCCTTATACCAGGTATGGATTTGAAGGGACATAAATGTGATTTACCTCCAAGCTTAACAGCCAGCAATTGTGCTGAAATGGGACGCTGCTTATACTGAATTCAGTTCAGCTTGGGGTTGATTTAGAAACAGCTGGCTGTGATTTATGGTGTAGGGAATGCAGTAGAATTCCATTAACATCAGCAGAACACCTTTGCATTTCACTGGGGAACCTGGACCCCTTTTCCATATGTGAATAGAGGATGTTGCTCCTCCTTTGCATAAATATTTGAAGCTGTGCTTTACACAGTTCTACTCTGGAAAAGGATTTGGGGTTTATGTCACCTCTTGTTTATAAATAAATTTCTAAAAAGAGGAATATCTTCAGTGGATGCTCTGAGAAATCCCTGACTTCAACAGGAACTCCACCATCCTGTACTAAGAAAACAGTTTATGAACCCAATTCCCTTAATTCATGCACTCCCTAACTTTTCAACATTGCTCCTATTAACTTGCACACCATGTAGCCTTAATGATTTTAGGTTACATTTATACTACATGCTTCTATTTATAAATGGTTTATAAGGGAGACCAATCAATATTTAATAGACATTTTAAGTGTGCAGCAGACACGAGCAGCATGTGTTAGAGAAGGTCAAAGGCACATCAATAGCAGGGTTAGAAACACCTGTGAGCTCTGACTGGCAAAATACCCCCTGGGCCAACAGGATTCTGTAACAATATTAATAGCAATTATCCAATTAGGAACAGTTTCATTAATAACAGAGTCTTTGCAAACTATTTTAAATGTAATTCCATCACACAAGGAAGCAATTCCTGTGTGAGAGGTGACCTATTCCATCCCATGCATTAGGGAGAAATCTGTGGGTTAGGGTTTAAATGCCACTCTTCCCCCATAAGCCTGAACTAATACTGTAACATTCCAATGCAAACACCATTACAGTGTTATTATGGGATTGGGGCATTTTATCATACATCCTTAGGGTTAAACTCTGCTTTAAGACACATAAATTCAAATCTCACAGGAGCCTAGAGCTGCTTGCTGTGCATATCTGTGCATGTAGGAGGCCACAACTTAGCCTTTTTATTTACAGAGCCATTAATTAAATTACTGCAATTAAATATCAACTCAAATTGCATTAAGATAACATTAAGCACACAGGAAGTCAGGATCAGAAGTGGCATTAGGGTTAATGGGAGCTGTACGTGGATGGTTTCTAATGCACTGTCTCTGAGCCACATCCCAAAGGATGCAGCTGACACACACAAAACCAACACTTTATGCAAATATTCTTTCACAATGTCCTAGTTTGTGCACCATTTCCAATTGTTTGTGTGGGTTTCCTGCTATTTTCCTCTTCAGGCAAGTCACTTGAAGGGAGATGGAAGAGCTTTATAAATGATAGCTTCTGATCAACTCAGAGCAGCTGAGAACCACAAAATTCCCAACTGCCAGTGAGTCCACAGGGCACAAGCTTCAATAACAAATCCACCTGAAATTATGATTCTTCTATTTTATTTTCAATCTTTTTTCTAATTAACTGTAACAGTAATAGAGATTTTTGGGGAAAAAAACAGAAGTCAAGGGAATCTAAATCCCTGATTTCTGCATCGTCACACCCACAGAAGGGAGCACCAGCTCCCCCCAGCAAACCCCAGCAGCCACATTCCCCAGCAGGGGTAGATCCCTCCTGCATTGCCTGAAATGCAGGGAATCCCCCCCAAAAATGTTGATTTTTTGCCACAGCAATGGAGTGGGAGGACTCAGGTCTGCTCCCTGCACCCTGGGGTGCAAACTGACCCTGAGTGCAACCCCAGCCATCCTCAAGGATCCAAACCTGCTGCTGGAAAATCATCACTGGAACAGAAAATGGTCCTGAGCAGGCCCCTTGTAGATTCTGGCTGTATTCTGAACTTAATGGTTTTCTTGAGAGTTTTACAGCAGAATTAAAATAATAATAATAAAAAAAAAATGATGTTTGCTTATGCACTGATCAAACTAGCACAGAACTCTGTGTGCCTGTATTTTCAACTGGAGGAAAAACATTGAGAAGATTCAATATTTATGCAATGTTTTATGGAAGTTCAATAGAAAAATCCAATATAATTTCCCAATTAAAATCACCTGCTAGTTGACTTACATCCATTACTATTATCTCAAGCCACTGTATACTGAACCTATTCACACAATAGTGCTATGTGAACATGCATAGGTTAAAAATTAGTAATTACTGTCTAGACAATTCACTGTTAGCTATAGCTGAGTGAATATAATGAATAATTTATTTGATTAATTTTGCATTCCTTTTCCTCTTTGCGAATTGATCATGACCATGGAAAACTTGAAAATGTACTCATTTATCAGAGTTATTTTCTGTGAATAATTCTTAGCCTGAACATTTTTTTCACAAAACAAACTATTCTTACTTGTGGACAGAAATTCACATTATGGGACAGAAACTATGGAGAGCACTGGGATTGTTGTTCCTTTTTGCTTAAGCAGATCATCATGGAAACAGCAGCAGTGCTAAAGTGCTTTTACAAAGAGAGAACCCAAACCAGTTTGATGCTCATTTTGTTGTATAAGTTACATAATTAAAAGAATTTATGCAACTAATAAGCAATAGCTAAGAGTTGATGTTAAACTGCAGATAAAGTGGGAAGTCCATCTTTACTTAGAGTTTAAAAGCCCACAAGGAAAGGGGAACAATAAGAAATATCTGAGCTGGGGGAGGACTGGAGGAAGGACTGCAGGAGTTCACTGCCCATCACAGCTCACAGGGCTGCTTGAACAGAAACTGCTGGGCCTAGAAACCAGGTAATGTTCCAGGAAAATATCTCTGATTTCTATGGGCAGAGCTGGATTTGAGCTGGCAGTCCAGAGGAAAGACACTCCACAACCATTCCAGCTCCCTGTTCTGACCTGGAATTCAGTAGTGTGGTTTTTTCCCTTTGAAATTTGCTCTTCATTAGGTGAGCTTCAAAATGGAGGCTGAAACAATGAGGAGCTTTGACTCTGCACAGATCAAATGCATTCTGACATCCACACACTCAGGAATAAATGACACACTAATGAGACACAGAGATCAAATGCTCTGTTTGCCACTTAAATCCCCAGCAATGAGAAGCACATCAAGGTTGTTAACCCATTCCTGGCACTCCAGGATGCTGCAGGGTCCAAATGGCCCCACAATTTCTTTCTATCACACTTCATTCTCATGGCTCCTCCTCTTCTGCAGGGCCAAGCCAACACCATGGGAATGATCTTGCTCCTGAGCACAAGGAAACAAGAGGAGGAGGAGGAAGGGTATGTGAAGGAATGGGGATCAATGAAGTTTGATTTTGGGGTTATAATTTCTACCTTTTTCCTTCTACTCTTTACAACAACCTTATAGGGACACAGCACAAGCAGCAATAGCAAACAGTGATCAGTGTCAGGGCAAGGAATTGAGGAGAGCAGAAATTAGGAGAGTGGAATTAAGGGGGACAGGAATTGAGGAGGGCAGGAACTGAGCAAAGCAGGAATTGAGGAGAGCAGGAATTAAGAGGGACAGGAATTAGGAGAGCAGGAATTAAGGAGACCAGGAATTGAGGAGACCAGGAATTGAGGAGAGCAGGAATTGGGGAGAGCAGGAATTGAGGAGAGCAGGAATTGAGGAGAGCAGGAATTAGGAGAGTGGGAATTAAGGGGGACAGGAATTGGAGGGCAGGAACTGAGCAAAGCAGGATTTGAGGAGAGCAGGAATTAAGAGGGACAGGAATTGAGAGCAGGAATTAAGGAGCCCAGGAATTGAGGAGCCCAGGAATTGAGGAGAGCAGGAATTAGGAGAGAAGGAATTGAGGAGAGCAGGAATTGAGGAGAGCAGGAACTGGGGAGAGCAGGAATTGGGGAGAGCAGAAATTGGGCAGAGCAGGAATTGGGGAGAGCAGGAACTGGGGAGAGCAGGTTTGGGTTCTCTCCCAAGCACAGCAGCCTCACCAACACTGCTCTCATGGCACTGAGGTTCTGGCCAGTGACATTCCCAGCTGTGGAAAGCAGCTGGAATGATCAGAGTTGTTGCCATTCCAATGCATTTACCAGCCCAGAATTCCAAGGTCCCAGAAATGATGCAAAACTCTGTTAGCTCCTCCCTGTCCTTGTTCCCACATTTGTGTGATGCCAACATTTCAGCCCTTGACACTCTCTGGATCTGTTCCTTTCCCTCCAGCCACAGCAGGGACTGTGTTTATTCCCTCTGAACACCTGGAATTTGCAGTGCCTGCTCTCCCTGCCCTCCCCTGAGCTGCTGCCTCCCTCCCACCCCCAGCAGCAAGTGCTCTCTTCTGCCTCTGATAGATTTTGAAAGTGCTCACCAAAAAGTGCCAACCAGCACAAAATGCACCTCCCAGCCCCACAGGAGGCAGAGCTGGGAGCTGATAATTCCCAAACTCCAGAACTGAGCAATGCAGAATATTCCAAAGCTGTCCCAAAGCTCTGGGTTGGAGTATCCTGACCATATTAATGAAGTTGCAGTTTAGCTTTTTCAGTAAAGCTGAGGCACCTTTGAAAGAAATTTCTTCACACACAATAGCTGCTCATAGGCTGCATTACAGCTTCCAAAGCTCTTGAATTGCTGCTCTGCTCCATCTTGATGCTGTTATTTAAATTTAATTTAAAAAATAGAAATTACATGAAAAATAATTCCTGAGTCTAACTACATTGGGACCATGTAAATCAGAAATAGCTACACTGAGGTCAGTGACAGCTTTGAGCAGGAGTTGTGCAGAACACAAATGACTGTTTAAAAAGCAAAGCTTTCACTGCAGCATGTACATAAGAAATATTGTATTATATATACACACAATACAAAGTTAATTTATGTAGAAAGAACTCATCTTGCTGTACATCTAATAAATGCAGGCTGACTACTAAATATTCCTAATAATGCTTCCTCTCCAGCTAGCAGAACAGCTCAAAAACAAACATCATTTTGTTCATGTGTGTCCATTACATTCGTGTGCTGATTTAATTAACAGTAATTTCAGTATCTCAGAGATTTCTTCTCTGTTTTACAAATGATGCCCTTTTGATGAGGGCTTTGGTTCGAATTACTGGACAATCAGCTGTGGACCAAGACTAGAATGCTAATTGGCAATAAAACCAGAGTGAGCACGCTGGAAAAACTACAGATGAGGCAGATTATTGGGGAATTGTTAAGGAACACGAAGAGGGGTTTAGGCACACAGAGTGGAGGGTCCTGGTAGTGCTCTGCAGTGCTCAGAGCCCCTCAGGCAGGCTCAGCTCATCCCTGGGGCCATCACCCCATCACGAGGGTCCCTGTGCCCTCATTCTGCCCTGCAGGAGCTCCCACCACTCCTGAGCCTCTGTCCAGGAACCCCTCCCTCAGCTCCCATCAGAAAATTGCCATAAAAGGAAGCAAACCTAATGGAGCAGAGCTGTCCCCAGCTCAGCAGAAGCCACCTCTGAGCATCCCCTCTGCACATTTGTTATTGGAAACACTTACTTCTAACAAGAATTTAGTGCCTGAGCACCCCTGGAGAGGATTTTCTAAGAATGGTAACTATCCACATGGATCAGAGAGACCTGAGATCATTCTGGCTGCAGGAATGGCTGATGTCCTCCTACCCTTGATACATGGGCAGCACATCACCCCTTCCAAACCCAGCTTTATTTAGAAACCCCTGCCCAAAGCTGCTCCAGATGCTCATCAATCAATTCCAGATCCCAGCTCCTTTCCCAATCAGGCCTGTGTGCTGCAGAACTCAGGAAGGGCTCTCTCCAGAGCCCTGCACTCCTGGAAGGAGGCAGGGCAGAGGAGCAGTGTCTGTGCCAAGGATAATCCCAGGAGCAGCCACAGCACGGGGGGACAGGACAATGTGGAGCTGGGAGCAGCAGGGGGAGGAGAATCCCCTTTGTCTGTCCCCAGTGTTGCTGGGTGATCATAAATCAGCTCCAAAACTGCATTTTACAGCAAGGCCAAAGAGGAACAGCAAGGCCTGACTTAGAACACCCAGACAAGCTTAGGACACAAACCTAGGAGATGTTTGGTGAGACCAGAGCAGGTTCCCATGGCACAGACAACCCTGCCCCATTCCTGTGCTGGGGAAAGCTCTGAGGACAGACATGGGACAGGAAAAGCCAGCCTGCAGTGCAAGGGCCTTCATTCCACAGGGCAATCACCTGCTTCATCCAAACTGCAAACAACTGACACTGTGTGGGCAAATCACTGTGATTTGGGGAGATTCAGAGCCACTTCCAAGAGGTGCATTAGTGGGAAATGCTGCCTGGAGGGCTGGATCCTAAAGGATCTGGAGCATTTGCCATCAGCCTTCTCTGCGTGTTCATTAATATTTTGGACTCTGATTGTACCGAGTATCAGCAAGTGTATCAAATTTCATGAAAGCAAATTATTGGTTCACAGTGGAATAACATGGTGCTTTACTCAAGCACGAGGATGAAAACCTCATATAATCTCCAGCTATTGTCACTCAATGTTTATCATCCAACACAGTAGAATACAATTCTTATCTCTGATGGATGTGGCACACAATAGCTGTTTTCTTGAGTGCATCATAAATATTAATAGTATTCACAGAGCTTCTTAGAATTTGTCATGTCACATTGCTTTCATGGAAACATTCAAAATGTCATTATTTTTGTCCCACCAATAGCAAATTTTCCTTTAGTTTCTTTTTCACTCCCAAAATTAAATGGTAGAGGATGTTTAACTGAGCAGAGGAAAAAAAGGGATAATGGTTCACATTGAGCCATTCCAAAACCTACTCCAGATGCCCAGAATTAGACTGAAAGAGGAAAAAATGTGATATCCATTGGAAAACACAGTCCAGTTAAAAATGAAACACTTGATGAAATTGAAGAGATTTGTCTGGAATTTCATTTTTGGAAGAACACTGAGGAAGAATGCTGACATGACCAAAATGTTTCTAGTCTGCCATATTCAGAATGGGACATCTTCACTTTAGAAAAAAAGGTGGGTTTTTCTCCCAAAATAGAATATTTGTGCATTATTGGGTCTATCCTGGGCTGCATCCAGAGCAGTGTGGGCAGCAGGTCAAGGGAGATAATTCTGCTCTTGTGAGATCCCACATGGAGAGCTCTGGGACCAACAGCACAAGGACCTGGAGCTGCTGGAGAGCCCAGAGGAGCCCTGGGGCTGCTCCAGGGCTGGAGCCCCTCTGGAGCCAGGCTGGGAATGCTCACCTGGAGAGGAGAAGGCTCCAGGGAGAGCTCAGAGCCCCTGGCAGGGCCCAAAGGGGCTCCAGGAGAGCTGGAGAGGGACTGGGGACAAGGCCTGCAGGGACAGGACCCAGGGAATGGCTCCCAGTGCCAGAGGGCAGGGCTGGATGGGAGATTGGGAATTGGGAATTGTCCCCTTTGAGGGTGCCCAGAGCAGGTGGGGCTGCCCCTGGATCCCTGGCAGTGCCCAAGGCCAGGCTGGACACTGGGGCTGGAGCACCTGGGACAGTGGAAGGTGTCTCTGCCATGGCAGAGGTGGCACTGGGGGGGATTTAGGGTCCCCTCCAACTCAATCCATTCTCTGATTCTATGATTTAATCACATTGAATCAAACACCTCAGCTCTACACAGAAGGAAGTTTTTCTGCTTTAAGCAGCTTTGATCACTAAAATGCCTTTCAGGGTGTCTGATGACAGTGCAAGCTGAATTCCCCTGGCCTGGTTCAGTCAAAGCCCATGAGGACTTTCCTCACACCTGCTCCCCACACATTTCTCTCCCAGCATGTTTCAGAGTCAAAGCCTTCCCCTGATCAAACTTAATAAACCTTCAGTGCTTTGTGTTTTAGTTGATGTGTTCCAAGAAATCTTTTAAATTTTCATCTTTCTCCATAAAATTCACCCTGTGGTTTTAGGAGCAGCCTGACAAAACAAAACCATTTAATTCTCTATGACAATTAATTTGGAGATGGCAATAATTGCACAAGATCTTATCTCTGTTACAAAGACATAAAACACTTGCTATGGGCATGGGAAATAAAGTAATACAAAAGAAGAATCTCTTTTTTCCTAAACTGTACTCTCTCCACAGTGGTTAATTTGCTCTGAGTATAAAATCAATCCTTCCAATGTGGGACTTTAGGAAAGCTCAAGGCTTCAATCCTGCTGCCATTAATCAGTGTTAAAATTCACACTGAAATCTGTGATCTGGGAGCCACAGATTCCAGTTTTATTTAAAAACAATGCTGATAATCCCTAATATTTCTGGGATGAAGATCCACTCTAGATTGAATTTACATTTAATTTTTTTTTTTTAATGAAATAGTGAATGTTGGGAAGGGCAAAATCCCATTCTGGGCAGGTTCCTTTGCATGCAAAGTACAACAGAAAAGCACTGTTAAAAAGAAACTGCAAAGCCAAAGGTCAAAGTGATTTCAAGTAAGAAATATGCATTAAGTGCAATGGATGAACACATAGGGGACAATTTTGCACATAAATGCATTTAACCAACTTCTGAAAGATACATAAATCATCTGGGTTTGCTAGAAATGACTGATCCTATCCTGTTTTTTTTATATTTCAGAATTAATTTGGTTTGGTTTTTATACCCAACCCCAGAGCAAGCAAAGAAAAAACTGGTAAATTCTGACATTTTCTGGTTTAGGTTAAGGTTCAGGTAAGTCTGGGTCACCTTCCACCTTGGACTGAGTGTGCTCCTTTAATTGGTGCCTGAATATAAATTCCATTAGCAAACCATGATTTCTGTAGGAAAAATAAATTCTTTAAAGTTTTTTTCTCAAGCAAATCAGCCAAATGTCGCACTCAGCAATTCTGTTTCAGCCTGAGTTACAGGAATGGGCACCTTTAAGGACAATCTTTCTGGGAGTTCTTGTCTGGCAGCAACCAGAAATGCAATGATCCAAGGTCCCGTTTAAAGGAAACCTCACCAGAGCAAGCACAGCCGTGTAAGAGACTCAGAACCTCAGGAAACCTTTACTCCACCAACAGCTCCCATTTTTGGGGGAGGAAACAAACTTCCTGAAGAGACAGTTCAAATACTTGTAGGAAATAGAGAAATGTTGGAGGCTGAGGGGTGCAGAGCCCGGGGAAATATTGATTGTTGAATTTAAAAAAATGCTGTGGAACAATGACAGACTGGGACTTACAATTCCATTCCTACACGAGAGAGGATTTGCAGCATGGACATCTGAAAGAGCAGGGCTGCCAGCCACAGACCAAGCCTCATTTTCCAGATAAAAAGACAATGCCAGGTATTTTTCTATTATTAAATCCATTGTTCCTCAAGCCTTCAGCCTCAGCTGGAGCCTTCTTATATAAACCAGTTAAGATACATCTCTTCAATTCTTTATTTTAACTAAGTTCCTGGTTGCCTAGAAACTCTCTAAAAGACCTGGATTTTAATTTTTTCTCTTTTTCTTTATATTTTTGCCAACTGTTAGTTAGGTAACAGATTAACCAAACCACAGGTGTTTGTGACAAAGCTGGGTGACAGATTCAGAGCTGGGGCAGGGTTTGTTTCCTGCATCCCAGGAGTGCCAGACTCCCCTGCCGACCTTGCTACCAGCAACTTTCCACAACTATGGAAATTGCAGATGATGTCTGCTTAGATCAAGAGCAATAACTGAGAATTACAGAATTATATCATCACTGGACAGAGCAGATTTATCTGTGCTATCAGTTTCTGTAATTAGCAGGACATGCACTTCCACTTTGCAAGATTATTATCTCACATTTTCATATTAAGATAAATCAAGCTGTCAAGTTTAGATCCAACTTTAGAATGTTCTGCTGGACCTTCTGGATGCCTCAAACACACCTTCTGCTGCATCAGACATCAACCACATTCACAACTCCCATGCTTTTCAATGCCATAAACCTTATTTCAAAATAATCACCTGCTGTGTTTAGAGTCAGCAATGGTAACTGCAGAACACAGAATATCTGATTTTCCCCTGATATTCAGCAGCACAACAAACAGAGGAATCAAAAAAAGCTCTGGCTATGCTTTCCTCCCCTTGCTCTGTTCTTCTGCTGTGTGATGGGAAGGGATCACCTTCACTTTGGGGCACATGAAGGATCAAAGAGCAGAGAAGTTCATCCCCAACAGGAGGAGAGGGGCTCCCAGGAGGAGCAGAGGGGCTCGTGTTTGCTCCTGACACTGATCCTGGAATGTTAAACTGATCCTCAGAGGAGCTCAGGGCCACGTTTGTGCCCCACAGGAGGATGGTGCAGCCAGAAACCTGCGTGGATCCCAAACTTCCCTCCTCAGCAGCTTTCAGAGCCATTTCTAAAGCTAAAACCTCTAAACAACTTTTTATCTCAAGAGGTTATGACAAAAAATTGAGATAAAACTAAATATTCCTTCCACTCCCCTGCAAAGAAACCTCCAGGTCAAATATTCCAGCTTCTAAGTATTCCTCCCATCCCTGCTTTTTTAACTGAATTAAAGCAGCCTAAACAAAATAAGAGTTTAGGTGACAAAACAGCATTTTCATTGTTCAAAGCCACTCATCCCTGCTGTCACTTGTTCTTAAAGGTTCTAAATTCTAAATAAATTCTACCTCTTTTCCAACCAAAATAGTTTTTAGAGATCATAAGTAAGAGCTTTCTAAGATTAAGTGTTTTTAAAAGTACCTTTAAGAATATAAAAAGGGACTTAGAAGTCATTCAGAAACAGGTAAAACTAATTAAGAGTGACTTCATTTCCATTTAATTTTCTATTCTCATCAAGCTTAGTTTATTCAGGTCTGATTAATTAATGTCTACAAAGAGTCCCAAAAATATAAAGTACTACATAAATACTAAATAATAATAGAGTACTTAAGGAAAAGCTCATTTGTTAATTTGCACAGAGTTTTAGGAATTAGCATTTATTTATTTTTTTACTTCCCCTGTGCAAGCAGGCCCATCCAATCCCTTTTAGCTTTTTTAGTAGAAAATACTTTGGCAGCTACAGGATGAAGGGCAAATGCTCATGAGAAGCAAGTAAAAAAGGGTGGGTGTTTCTGAGGAAATGCTGTAACATCCACACTCTCTGGCTGTTTCTCTGGTTTTACACCCAAATTTCCCCACTGAAATCCTTGTTCATGTGTAAAGCTCTGGTACTTAAAAGTCCATCAGGCCCAAATAAAGGTCAAAGGCTCCTCCTGGAAAAGGTGCCTCTGATTCTACCAGGAGATATTTGCATTTTTTAAACAAATCATCAGCTTCAAGCTCTCTGCACGCATCCACCTTAAACTGCTGGACATCTCCATCTTCAGGAATATTTTATCCTTTCTGTGCAACTGAAACCAGACCTTTTATTAAATCAGTCCTTTGCAGCTCACTGGACTATTTGGCTCTTTTGGGGAAAAGCAGAGCAGCGAACAGTCCAGTTGTTTGGTTTAGCAATGAGGTTTCCCACACATGCAATGCTAATTAATTTCATTGAAAATGTCCCCACTAATGACAGCAGTTACCCCCAGAGCCCAGGCCTGGCAGCCCCATTCACAGAGCAGGAGACAACAGCTCCAGAGGAGCGATTTCCATGTACCAGGCCAATAACCCACAAACGGGAAAGGATTTTCACAAAACACCCAAATGGTTTCCAAGGAGCCATTACAGCACATCAGGTAAATAAAATATTATTGAAATGTATTTTTTGCATTTAAATCACTTGCAGCAGGTGCATAGGAAGCAGCTTATAATAAAAAGGCTCCCATTCCTGGAATACTAACGAGGATCAACGGAAACATTCAGGAAAAGGGAGCAGCAGCAGGTCCTTACCATGGCAAAGGGAACAATTCCCACAGAAAGATTCAGAAAAGGGAGCAGGAACAGGTTCTCACCATGGCAAGGAGAATGATTCCCATAAAAATAGGGAGCAGGGGCAAGTTCTTAGCATGACAAGGTGAACAATTCCCATAAAAACATTCAGCAAAAGGGAGCAGGAGCAAGTTCTTGCCATGGCAAAGGGAACAATTCCCACAAAAACATTCAGGAGAAGGGATCAGCAGCAGGTTCATACCATGGCAAGGGGAATGATTCTCACAAAAACATTCAGAAGAAGGAAGAAGCAGCAGGTTCTTACCAAGGCAAGGGGAACAATTCCCNGCCATTACAGCACATCAGGTAAATAAAATATTATTGAAATGTATTTTTTGCATTTAAATCACTTGCAGCAGGTGCATAGGAAGCAGCTTATAATAAAAAGGCTCCCATTCCTGGAATACTAACGAGGATCAACGGAAACATTCAGGAAAAGGGAGCAGCAGCAGGTCCTTACCATGGCAAAGGGAACAATTCCCACAGAAACATTCAGAAAAGGGAGCAGGAACAGGTTCTCACCATGGCAAGGAGAATGATTCCCATAAAAATAGGGAGCAGGGGCAAGTTCTTAGCATGACAAGGTGAACAATTCCCATAAAAACATTCAGCAAAAGGGAGCAGGAGCAAGTTCTTGCCATGGCAAAGGGAACAATTCCCACAAAAACATTCAGGAGAAGGGATCAGCAGCAGGTTCATACCATGGCAAGGGGAATGATTCTCACAAAAACATTCAGAAGAAGGAAGAAGCAGCAGGTTCTTACCAAGGCAAGGGGAACAATTCCCACAAAAAATTTTAGGAAAGGGATCAGCAGCATGTTCTCACCATGGCAAGGGGAACAATTCCCACAAAAACATTCAGGAGAAGGGAGCAGCAGTAGATTCTTACCATGGCAAGAGGAATAATCCCCATAAAAGCATTCAGGAGAGGGGATCAGCAGCAGTCCTTACCATGGCAAGAGGAACAATTCCCATAAAAGCATTCAGGAGAAGGAAGCAGCAGCAGGTTCTCACCATGGCAAGAGGAACAATTCCCATAAAAGCATTCAGGAGAAGGAAGCAGCAGCAGGTCCTTACCATGGCAAGGGGAACGATTCCCACAAAAACATTCAGCAAAGGGATCAGCAGCAGGTTCTCACCATGGCAAGGGGAACGATTCCCACAAAAACATTTAGGAAAGGGATCAGCAGCAGGTCCTTACCATGGCAAGGGGAACGATGCCCACGAACATGGTGCGGCTGACGAAGATCTCGGACACCACGAGCTCGCTGACGGAGTCGTCCCGCGGGTATTCCACCTGCCAGGTGATCTGCTGGGCCCCTGCCAGGCTGCTGGCGTTGTCAATCTCAAAATCCATCTGCAGGATCTCGTAGGAGGTCGTGTTTGCTCTGGAAAACAAGGCAGGATTCCCCACATCACTGGGATGTTGATAGCGAAATGGATTTTCATTTTCTTTCCTACTCACCAGAAGATTTGCCATTAAATTCAATGTGCAGACTTGAGACACTGACAGAAACCTAAATAAAACTGCACATGGGCAGCTGCAGAACTTTCTAAATAAGGTGAAACTAAGTTTTTACTTCACTTAAGTAAGGTGTATCTTTTAGTTTCCTGACATGGAGGCATTTTTCCCATTAAACTCAGGCATTCATTCTCCATAATCACAATGAACTTCCAGAATAAGCCACAAACCCTTGGAAAAGCATTGCACAGAAGTTGCTAAATTATTTAATATACTATTATTATAATTTTGATGCTGCAAAACAACAGAATACTTGGCCATTCCTCATGTTCTACCAGAAATGAGCTCTTGTGGAGGCAAAAAAAGTCTTTCAAACCCAAACTGGTCTTTATCTCAGTGAAAAAATGGATTTGCAGAAATTATACATGACAATAAATGAGGGGTAGATTATCCCTATTTTGGATTCATGACAACATTCTTCTCGTCAGTGGTGCAGACTTGTAATTATATGGCAATCGTATATTTCTCATCTGGAAATAAAAGTTTAAAAGTAAAGAAATGGATGTAAATGCAGAGCATTCAGAAATGAATTTAAGAATTACTTCTGCTTCCTTTCTCAACAACAACTCTTATCACTTTCCTCAAGCCCAAAGCTATGTAAATATTAATAATTAATCCTCAGGTTAGAAAAACAGCTCTTGTTTTTGTGTTAGAGAAGCAAACAGACACCAAGATTTAACCAACAGCACTCAGCACATCCACAGCAAGGATCTGTTTAGAAAACAGACCTTTGCTCATCCAAACTTCCCCACAAACTGAGTTGTTTTACAAATCATACAAAGTTTACACACAAATATTTACAAAGAATACAAGTTCCTGGCCCAGACTCCCAGACAGACCCTGCAGTGTGGAGACCTGATGGAGGTCCCAAGCATGGAGAGGGGATGGAAAGGCTCTGACTGCAGAGCCAGCTGCTTCTTCTGCTGGAGGAACACCTGATTTTATCAATACTGCTCGAGTTCAGGGGTGAAATCTCAATTTGCTGTATGTCAGGCCAATGGTACATTCATTATCTGTGTGTCCTTCCCCAAAGCAGCCATCCCAGGAGCTGTGCTCACAGGAAGTTTTAGCTGCTGCTGCAGACAACAGAGACTTAAAACATCCTTTTCCTCTTCCCAAATGCACAGAGGCAGAATCTGGGTTGGCCATATGTTTCTGAAGGAGAATTGTAAAGGGGGAAAAAAATCTGAGCAGGAATTATTGATTTTCGTGTTTTCTTTCTGACAGCAAACAACCTAAACATATGCTTCAATGCCTGGAGGATAAATATTTTCCATGCTGACAGAAGATAATATCCACCTCCAGGCAAAACTAGAAGCTATTAAGGCATCTTTTGTGTGGCCAACCAGACAACCAGCAAAAACCTTTTAAGATAAATTTTATTACATAATAATGGGGATGTAATTAAACCATTTCTGTTAAAAACATAAACTCAACACCATAGTTTTTTGTGTATCACCTCCAGCAGTTTGTTTTATCTAAATTGCATAAAATTAATATGCTCACAACACAGAACTAAAATTCAATATGAGCTTTACACTAACTATGGATTTAGATATTGGGCCTGTCAAGGCATGTTTAGGTCTGCAATTTCACTTCAGTCTGTTCAGGCCAATAGTTGCTACTCAGAAAACCACCCAGGAGTGGTTTCAAATTGAGAACAAAACCATGAGTGCAGGATTTGGGTACAGAGACACCAATTAAATACTAGGTCAGGCTAGTCTGCAGTGACAAATCCATTCCATGGGTCCCACTGACTGGCATTTAACTTTGAGTTCAGCCCACCACACCTTCAATTATTCCTTTCCTGGTTTTCTTGTTACACATCCAGAAAGAAACCAGAATAGTGGGCTTGTATCTTATACATAAACCTTCCTTAGATGCAACTGCATGAGCAGGTGAATTCAAACAAAGCTGCATGAACAGGTGAATTCAACCAAAGCCACATGAACAGGTGAATTCAAACAAAGCTGCATGAACAGGTGAATTCAAACAAAGCTGCATGAACAGGTGAATTCAACCAAAGCTGTGCTCCCAGGTCTCGATCCTGGTTCCAAAGAGAATCCTTATCACCACTTGGAAAAACAACACCAAATGTTTGTCAGAGGTTTTCTGCTTTGTCTCAGTAGCCAATTATCCAGCATGACACATGAATATTGATTAAAGGCTCCACTTCTCTCTTGGGCTTCTGCTGGAAGAGATGGCCTTGAACCACCTTTCACCTGCAGAGCCTCCCCTGAGTGCACAGCTTTGGCAAACCAGGATTCAGCTTTCTGCACTCATACTCCCCAGCAGGTGAATGAATTTTCTCTAAAATTATGGTCTTCTTTTGTCCTCTTTAGAGACTCAGCCTTGGAGCAATGCCAGGTGCTCTGGTATCTGGGACACCGAGTACCCCAGGGATGAATTCACCCTCTTTGTTCTAAGCTTCTTCCCAGGTTACAACTGTAACAAACTTGTGATAAAACCTGAAAAGTGAATTTCTCTCATGTTCAGACTAGTGCTCACCTACTGGCTGCTGCATCTCTTATCCTACAGAGGTTTCCTGGCAGAAAGACTGGTATTACATTCATAATTCTTGCAATTTATTAACCATCCTCTGTAATACCGTGTGGGAGACCACTGCCTTTTTCTACTGAAATTGATGGAGGTTGCTAAAGTAAAACCAGAGATAAATTAAACCATAATCAAGACCTCAAATGTCAGCATTTACTTATGTCAGCTCCATTAGCTGATAAATTCCCATCCCAACACCTGCATTTAAATTTCTCTCCTGGCTCTGCAGCATAGCACTGTAAGGCTTTTTAAAAGTGGTGTTCCACCCTGCCAGGGCAAACCTTCAGCTTTTGGCCTGGTTTGTGCCTGGGGGCAGAACCTTGCTCTTGGTGGCCACTGTCCATCTGCAGCTGCCTGCTGAAGACAAACTCACCACTGGGAAAACCCACAAGCAGAGGAGACAAGAGCTGTAACTCATGCTGTTATCAGCCATTAAATCCTGTTAAACCAAACTTTATCCTATCAAGATTTTTCAGCTTCCCCTGGAGACTTATTTCATTTTTCTCTTAAATAAGTTTGCACTCTTGGGGAGAGTCTGATGGAATCCAAGGACTATAAATCACTTCTCCCTTCCAAATCTTTTCTCTCTTTTTAGTTAAATATTTCTATTGTCCAGTGAAGTTTTTCCCGGTTTAGGATTTTGCCAAACTCTAGTTTAGAGAAGCAATAAAAAATAAAAAGTCAAAATTACTTTTATAAAAAAAGATTATTTCCTGCAAGCACAAGGAAAAGACCTTATAATTTTAGGCAGCTGGCATGCTTGCTAATAAGTCCATTTCTATGGAAATGAGTTCATAACTATTAATTTTGCCTGCTCCTGATCTATTCTTGATGAGCCTTTCAAATTTAGAAAAGCGCTTCATGATTCTCTCAATTTGGTAATTACTAACTCCCTTTGATGAATCCAGCCCAGTGTTTCAGACATGAGACATTCATTACACATTTTTCTCTCTGGTGAGAGGAGGAAAAAAAGAACCCCATGGGTCTTTTTGGATTTATTTCCTCTCACAAACTCCTGTAAGTAGGTCCTCTTCTTCAAATGGTGATTTATAATCCTATTTGCGTACCTTCACAACCCTGCCTCTGCTAGGGGCTGGAAGAATGCCCAAATCCTTGAGATTTCTGCACAATCTCCTGTTGCCTGCCCTCGTACCTGTCCAGTGCATTTACAGCAGGTGCCAAAGAGCCCAGCCAAGCTTTGTCACACCCCAGTCCCCACCCCAGAGCCAGCACTGGGAGCTGGGGTTGTGATCCCAGCCTGGAGTTAGAGCACAGAGTGGCAAATCCATTCCAAAGAAAGCCAACTTCAGCTCCAAGCAGCTCCAGAATAAGGGAGTTGCCAGGACAGGAAAGTGCTGCTAAGTCCCAATAGACACATCCACATAAAGGAGCTGCAGTTTATTTTTACAACATTTTTCCTGTGAGGGTCCAGCACAGCTCTGATGTGAGAGGTTTTAACCAGCACCACAAACCTGGCACTGAAATAACAATGAATTGAACTTGTCTGAGCCCAACATGGATTATTGAATTAATGGAATGATATTCTGTGACTGACATGGCAGCAGCAACAGAACAACTGGTTCATATTGACCTTAAATAAACAAAATTATTCACTGTTAAGAAAGCTTTGCATTGCTAACCAGGCTGAAGGGCCTGCCCTGAGTGTTTGGGGAGAGAATGAGAGATGCAGGGTGGCATTTCTGGGCACTCTGCAGTGCCACACTGGGGCTCTGCTGGCTCCCACTCACGGGTCAGCAACAATTGAGTGGATAAAAGTGAGAGCCTTCTATTGCTGCACTTGGCTATTACAGGAAATCATGAGTTCCATTCACTCATAAAATAATGCTTTCAGTAAATGGCAATTTGTTTATGAGGCCCACAGCAGTGTAAACAACACCCTCAAAAATGGAGCAGACATGAGGTATTGGAAAATAATAAATGTATCATGTTGCTTCAGAGTCTTTTCCAGGTTGATAATGGCCAATTCTTACTCTGACAAATTGTAACCAAATTCAATAAGAATTCAGTGACCTTACATTGCCAAGGTACATTAGTTTATAAAATACTTCAGTAAAAAAGGTCTCGCTCTTTTGATCTCAAGAGGATTAATTCTGTAAGTATGGTTTACTGAAGAGCAAACACAAGAGGAGGCTTTTGGAAGTGCTCAAGACCCTCATTTCCTGCTGAAGTCAAATGAAGCAGCAGATGGCCAGGACCTCTGAGGAAAAAGATCCAGACTAAAGGTCCTGACCTCCTCCCCCTGAGGAAATTAAGATCCGAGCAGCCTGAGATGAAGGAAATGAAAGCAAATACCAAGGGCAGCATGGAATCTCTGAATTATGAAGATTTGCATATGGACAGCCCTTCTGCCCTGCTGAGTGCTGCCTTCCTGCCCAGGGCACCTCCAAAACCTGGGTGTGCTCCCCCAGCACCTCTCTGAGCGGAAGCACCTGGTGTTACACACCAGCCTTGACTTGATAAAGGATGTCAAAGCCTAAACCCTTTTCTCCCAGCATGAATAATTCTGATGAGGCTGTAAGGACACAAAGCTGCTGTCTAACAGAGAACTTCCTTTGTAGTCCATATTTTACCAAACATTCTTTGGTGCCTGATCTTGGTTTTCTTTCACTGCCATAAAAAGTCATGCTCTTCACAGATGTAAAGGCAAAGAAAATGGCAGAGAGGACAAACCCAAGCTGCTAAATCCATTAAGAATGTATGGATTGACACAGCATGTTCTAATAACCCAGTAAAAGCCATAAAAACAACAAGAAAATATTTTTGTTCAAAACACACCACCAAGACCAGGTATTATGATGTTATTTTGCTTAGCCAACATTTTCCCACAACTGAAAACAATAAATCTAGATAATGAGCAAACCTTTTAAGCTCTTCAGCTTCTCCACTGCCAATTCACAACTGTGCTGCTCACTAACAATGTGCAATAACTTCCACTTTATTTGATTTTATCAACATCATCATGACAACCCTGGAGACAACTGAGACAATTGCTTCAATTATTTTTATTTGCTTGCACCCTTGTGACAGTGCACAGAAATGCTTCTGGTAAAAGAGTCCTTAGATACTCTTTAAGTCAACCTTTAACAAAACAACTTTTAGGACTGAACTCGGGATGGGGTAATTGGTGAGCTCCACTGGTAACATTGCTGGGCACTGGGAGCCCATTTGTACCTTTGTCATTACTCTCCCCTTTTGGAGCAGCATGCAATCTTTTGGGGCTTAAAAAAGCATTTTGATTGCACTGGAATATTTTTCTGACTACTATTTAGAAGTTCTTTATTGCTGTGTTGTGTATTTCTTAAAATAAAGTCCTGTCAGGAGGAAGTGTCTTGTTGGGAAACAACAAAAACACATCCAGTGAGAAACTGGGGCCAGGCTTTAGCTGAAGTTGGAGGCAAATACAGAGGGAGCTATTGTTGTTTAAAAAATAAGAATGATTTTATGATGAAAGACTTATGCTGAAACCTATCCAGTTAATAAATGATCAGCAGCCCAAATGGTGCTTATAATTTTTCTTGAACTATTGAGAAATCCTTACATTTTTACATGCCATAATCACATGGTCTATTTTCAACATTGCTGTGAAAGCAGCTGAAATATATTATAAAGCAGGGATGAATTTTTAAATAACCAGTGACTGAAAATTAAAGATAATAAATTCAGTGGCAGAAGAAGCTCTTTGCAGTGCAGGAACTCACATACAAAGATCTCTGCAGACTCTCCAAAGGTCTTTACAAGAACCAGAGTGCAGCTCAGGGAGTTTTGTATGCAATATTCACAATTCCTCACCTTCCCAGGCAGAGATGAGACCTGGGGGGATCGACCTGGAGACACCCTAACAGCTCAGACCACACTTCCAGCAAGATTCCTTGCCATTTAAACACTTTACTATTTTAATGAGATATTAGTATGAGGTGATCAGACCTTTCTGTATGCACCAATCCCATGAGAAAAGAAAATCCCTACTAGAACCAGGAGGAAGCTCCTTGCAATCCAGTTGCTGTTTTGATTTCAAAATTACAATTGAGGCTGACAGCTGAATCTCCTTGGGGAGAAAAATCAGCCAGAGGGGATCTAGAGATGCAAATTCCCCACGCACAGAATTTCTGAATGGGAGCAGGAGGGAGCCAAGCTGCAGCCTGTGACACGAGCTCACCTGAGCTGCTGCAGGGTGCAGGAACAGACCAGTGGGGCTCTCCCCACCAGCATTCAAAAAGTCTCATTCAACACTTAATTGAAAAAATTTAAAAACTTGGAACGTAATCCATTGCTCGATGGCCAGACTGTGTAAATGACTAAATAACAATGCCCAAGACAATGGGAAATTAAAAACCAATCCATATTTTTCTCTCTACAGCTTGCTACAGCTGCACAGAGCTCACAGGACTGCTGTAGAAGCTGCTGTGATGCCATCTGCATTAAATAATAAAGGAAAAAATCAAAATAGGGGCATGGCAAGAATTATTTTATTCCTCCTACATTCTCTTCAGCTCCAAGCAAGTTTAAGCACCTAATGAACTAGACTTGGCTCTCCTTGAATCCAGTGTCCTCTTAGATGGAGAGGGAGTGTGCAGGGTGCCCTGTGGCTAATTCCCACTTGTGCTAAGAAATAAATGTCCATGGCAACATCCTCAAAGCAGTGAGGGCAGGGAGCAGGGCAGCCCATTAACATCAGCACAAACGGGACCTCCTCTCTCCCCACTTCCCTGACAGACACATGGTGTGCACAAAATTGGTTTATTTTAAAGGCTGATAATTATGTTCTACAAAAGAGTTAAGCTCTTCCTCTCGCTGCTGGTACCCACTGAACAGACAGTAAAAACATGAAAGTGAAACTGGCACAGAAACATCAGTTTCCCATGTTTTAATTAATAAACAAGATTAATTTATCCAGCTGAGCAAACACAGGGTGGCTCAGGGTCTGCATTCAGTGTATGAACAGAAAGAGCCATCTGCAGTAAGTCTCTGAACCTCCACCCTTTGCTAGTTGAGCTTAAAGTCCTGATCTTCACACCAGAACTAAAAGGAAGAGATAAGCAGAATTCCAATGTAAGTCACCCCATTAAAAGATAACTTTTGTCCTAAAAATGAATCCAAATTTTCCTAGGCATGCAAAGATAACTCCAAATAACAAAACGCAGAGGGGTGGATTTAATATTTCTCCTTTTAAAAATCACTCCACAATTATTTTTTAATGGCACAAAAGCAAGGCCAGCACCACAGGCACCCTGCAACATCTCCAGGTCACCTTTCCAAAGGGCAGCCACGACCTTGGCACACTCACAAGACAGCAATGTCCCAACACAGTGACAGCTCAAGGGGAGCTGCTGGGACATTGCTCAAAGCCAAGGTCAGACCCTGAGCAAATGAGTGCAGGCACATGTGAGGAACAAGTGAGGTTAATTCATTCAGCCTCTGGAAAGGAATAATTAGGAAGGAAGGAGAAGAAGTGGTGTTCCACCCAGCCTGTCCCACCATTGTATGGTAAAAGCCAAAACATGATCCCAAAACTTCATTTAGAGGAATTTCCTCAGCAGTGCAGCCTTTAAAAACCTGAGGTGGGGTGGGCTGAGTGTCCAAGCTCGGGTTGGGAACAATCACACCAAGGACATCACACCAAGGACATTTCCATCCCTCCTCTTCTCAGGGAGTCTGAGCCAAAATGGCAAAAGGACCCAAACTCACCAGTGACACAGATCCTGCTGTGGTGGGGGTGGTGTTCCACTGACTCCTTATCACCCACTGTAACACTCACACAATCTGGGCATGGTTTTGCTTTTTTTATTTTCCTTGCTACTATCAAAAATGTCACACCCAAGCAAAAATACCAGCTGTCACAAAGAACAAAGAGACAGACAAAAGGATTTCTAGAAAAAGAAGGCAGGCTCCTGTAAGTGCTGCAAATCATGCTAAACTACATAAAATATCCCCAACATCACGGGTTAATGCAAAGCAGAATGTACAAAATCTAAATCTCCTTCCATTCCTCTCTTTTCTGAATCTCTTCAGGATTTCATCATCTCTTCCCTTCTCCCGCCCCCCTCCCAACTCTCTTCCTCCCCATACAAGAATTTGCTCAGCCCTGGAAAATTGTTTAGCTGAAATCCTGAGATTTTGTCGAGGCCTGGCATTCTTTGGACAGCTGTATTTACACCCGTGGCTGCTGGGTAGTCATGCTGGAAGCAATTAGCTTTCATGCTTTTTCAATATTGCCTTTCAAAAACTTTGAGATCCCTCATCTCTATCGATTTAGATGTAGAGAAGCACAGAAAAAAAAAAAGAAAAAAAGAAAAGAAAAAAGAGAGTTCATCCATATGCTGAGCTCCTTTAGTCTCATTCAAATGCAGCAACTTCAGCTCCCCATCACCTAATGAATGCCACCACAGCCAGGCTCCCAGCCCGTCAGGGGAGATGCTCAAAGGCCTTGTAAAGCATCACCAGAACTCTCAAAGGCAGCAGGTCCCTGCACTGCTGAGTCCAGGGAAGGTTCAGCAGCCATCTCCCATGGAGTGGGACAGGTCTGTGGAGTTGAACAACACTTTCAAGTGTGTCCTTTATATTTGTCTAAGAGGGAAATCTGTCACTGCTGGACTATTTAAAAAAAAGTGAAAAAAAGGAATGGAAAGAAAAAACATAAGAGCGTAGCTAAATGTATACTGATTGCAGTAATTGCATCCATTCCTCTGCTGGAAAGTCTTATATTGTATTTCTAATATGTGCTGATAAGTGCATTCACAACATGATTAACTGCCTCCAGACAAGAATGGCTATTATGTTTAACAGACTGATTAGCAAGTGACAGAGCTGCAAACTGTACTCCCGGTAAATTGGCTGCTTTTAAATTACAGCAACTTCTTTATGGTTCCATTTTTAAAATGCAATGGCTTGTTACACATATGCAACGTAAATTCCTATCTGACAGTAAGGAACAGAGGATACTGAGCTTTTAACTTTTAATCTTCAGATCTCAATTAAAGCATAGCTCATTTTCTTGTTAATTACACCAAAATCTGCACTGTACATGGCTCTCATCAGGCAGCTCTTTTTCAATATTGGTCTCTCCAAACCTACCCTTAAACACAGGGACAGTGATTTCAGTCCCTCCCTTTCTGAAGTTCTGCCTTATTTTTGCTGGTTCTGTAAGCAGATGACTAAGACAGGATTTAATGTATTCTTCCCAGGATTTGATTCATTCCCCTTCTCACAGCTGCAGGCACCTTTCCCATGGAGTCCCTCAGAAGCCCCAGTGCCCTCAGAGCAAGGCAAAGGGAAGCAGTGCAGGGTCTGTCCCTGCTCAGCTCCTGGAACTAAATCACAAATCTCAAATCCTCCTCAGTTCACACTGGCCACGGCATGAGGCTCATCCCTGCTACAGCCAGGACTGCTCCTGCTTCAAGTGAAATGAGCTCCTCATTAATTCCCTCTATTTTATCCCAACAAAGGGTAGGATTTGGGCACCCAGCTCCTTGCAGTGCTCCTGAAAATCCTGCCATGCAATGCATGGCTCTGGCTTTTTTGATTGCTCTTATTTTATCTCTGTAATGTATAAGAGCACCAGCCTTGTTTTGGGCCCCTGTGCATTTCATACAAACACAGCTACAGAGACAGTCATGACCCCAGAGAGTTTGCAGTCCATAAGACAGAGAGAGAAAAGAGATTTAACAATCTGCACCAATTTAAATTCATACAGAAGGCACAAACCCTTTAAGTACAAATTTATCTAGAGACTTTCAAGCTCAATGACATCATGTACTTCAAACCAACTTATTTATAACATAAAGCTTAGTATAACTTGTAAGGAGATAGAATAAATCAATTTGCTCTATCACAGAACTTCATCAGATACAATACAGATGGCTCTGCTACCACGGTTAAAAATAACCTACACATTTTTACATCAGCTCAAGGCATTTATCAAACCAGGAAACTGGTGGAGGAGGATGTTGTCTGGCTTGCACACAGGGATGGGAATATCCACCCAGCAGTTCGGGGCTTTTATTAATCTTGTATCACGTGTTTATAATTTTATTGTGAACTGGGAGAATTCCGTTTCCAAAATCATTTATCTTTGCTAAAAACCAGGACAGAGCAACTGGAAGTTGTCTATTGAATGTAGATTAAGAGGGGAGAATATAATCCAAAGGGCAGCCTGATTGTAGAAGGGGATAGAAAACACTTGAGTACCAAACCCACTCTAAAGCAAACCTGGCTGAGCATCCAACACTTCCTGGATAAAGAAGGGTGATGGGAATTCCCAGACCCCGAGACTGCAGCATGGAAGTGGCTGGGCAGATCTGGCATCCTCCTGCACACCCCTCAACCAGCCAGCTTGTGATGCCCAGACAATCTGCACCAGGCAGGGAGACAGAGTGCATAAACCCCCACGGCCCTGCAGATAATGCTGCTGGAAGAATGAAATTCATTTCTCAGCTTTCATCCCTCTTGTTCTCACATTCCACCCACAGAGGGGAAATTAGGTGTTGATGTTTGCTCAGGATTTATTTACTGAAGGGTTTCCTGTGAGGTTCCTCAAGGAGCTCTGTTCAGCTCTTCCCACTGGAAGGAAACCACTGGAGAGAGGGGACAGAAAGCCACCATGGACAAAGGGCTCAGGCTGCCCAAAGAGACAGGATCATTCTCTATGCTGGGAGGAAATTCCAGTACCTGTGCAACCCCTGCAAAACGAGGAGGGAGAGCTCGTGCTGGGACCACTTTTTTACTCTTTTTTAAAGCAGGTATAATAAGCTCCCAGGTCAGCCAGAGCTTTGACATCTGCTGCCTAAGATTTTTCTCCATAATGAGCTCCCTAAAGAAGACCAAAAGCCTTTGTAGCTCAAATAAAGGCAGATTTCATCACAATGAACCTCGAATATGTAACTTTAAACTGGGAAAACTCCAAGCAACTGGATCAAACAGAAGGGAAATAAAAAGCCTTGTACACAGCTCTCCCCCAGATTGGTGTCACTGCAGGCAAGCCCTCCACACTCATTCCCAGCTAACCTGGAGACTCCCTGGGCTGCAGCAGAGCCTGCCCCACACCTGGTGGTCCCCAGGGAGATCCCTGAGGTCTCCACAGTCACCTGCTCCTGCTCCCTGAGGATCCCTGTTCCCTGTCCATCCCTGTTCCCTGTGCATCCCTGCTCCCTGAGGATCCCTGTCCCCTGTCCATCCCTGCTCCCTGAGGATCCCTGCTCCCTGAGGATCCCTGTTCCCTGTCCATCCCTGCTCCCTGAGGATCCCTGTTCCCTGAGGATCCCTGTCCCCTGTCCATCCCTGCTCCCTGAGGATCCCTGTTCCCTGAGGATCCCTGTCCCCTGTCCATCCCTGCTCCCTGAGGATCCCTGTTCCCTGAGGATCCCTGTCCCCTGTCCATCCCTGCTCCCTGAGGATCCCTGTTCCCTGAGGATCCCTGTCCCCTGTCCATCCCTGCTCCCTGAGGATCCCTGTTCCCTGAGGATCCCTGTCCCCTGTCCATCCCTGCTCCCTGAGGATCCCTGTTCCCTGAGGATCCCTGTCCCCTGTCCATCCCTGCTCCCTGAGGATCCCTGTTCCCTGAGGATCCCTGTCCCCTGTCCATCCCTGCTCCCTGAGGATCCCTGTTCCCTGAGGATCCCTGTCCCCTGTCCATCCCTGCTCCCTGAGGATCCCTGTTCCCTGAGGATCCCTGTCCCCTGTCCATCCCTGCTCCCTGTCCATCCCTGTTCCCTGTCCCTCCCTGCTCCCTGTCCATCCCTGTTCCCTGTCCATCCCTGTCCCCTGTCCATCCCTGTTCCCTGAGGATCCCTGTTCCCTGTCCATCCCTGTTCCCTGAGGATCCCTGTTCCCTGTCCATCCCTGCTCCAGCCATGGCTCCCCTACATTTCCACATCCCCCCTTCCCTGGGATGTTTCCTGCAGCTCATGCTCAAGTCTCAGGGCCAGCTCACCATTCTGAGTCCCCTTACTGAGTTATAATTTTGGCCTCCCAGTTCACCCTTTTTTCTACAGTCCTTTGGCATTAAAACACTGCCCAAGTGAAGACCTAGCAGTTATTTGATCAAGAATTACCTGGGAGATCCCTCTCCTGAGCAGATGCTCAGTGCAGGACCACAAGAGAAGTTCAACTCTCTGAAGTCCATTGAGCTTTACAAGCTGCTTTCAGTGGGCACACATTGAAAATCTGTTTGCAATCTAATCCCTTCTTCTGAGGACAACCATCAATTTAAAAAAGTAACAATCAAAATATAAACAAATTTTGGCTAGAATATCAAGCTCAAAGTTTACTTCTGCCTTTAGAAGATAAATTTACGAAAAGAGATACCATTAGAATTCATTAGATACACACCTTAAACTTATTGCATATTAAAATATAAATCTGTCATTCCCTACTACATCACTTTATCCACTGCTCTATGCCCATATTTTGTTTTCCAGGGGATTACAACAGCACAGCTAATTATGGGAATGCTTCTGCAGGTTATAATTGGGAATGAGATCAGTTGATTAACTGCTTTGAGAGGGATTCCAGTGAGTACTGGGAGAAAGAGGGAAAATCCCTCAGAGCAGCCTGGTCCAGTGGAAGGTGTCCCTGCCCCAGCTGGGGTTTGGATGATCTTTAGGATCCCTTCCAACCCAGGCCATTCTATCATTCTGTGATCTGATCTTGGTAATCTTCAGAAATCTTACTTTCTCTTCCTCATTATTAGTGAAATTCTCATGGATAACAGGTCCATGTCTCCCTCCCTCCATCCCATTATTATCTCATTCCATTATTTACCAAGCATCCAAAGCCCAATTGGAAATCTGCTCCCAGGAATGAAAGGATCACAAATCTGCTTCCTGAAATGTAAGAACCATGACAGGAAAAAGCTGCAAGAAGATCAATCATACAAAGGTCCAGTGAATAACCCAGCAGGCCACAATGCTGCTTTGGAGATCTGCAAGCAGCCAAGAGATGATAATACTCTAATTAAAACAGCAAACTGCAGAAGTATCCAAAAGGTTTTCCTCCCCACCCAGCCCTGCACAGATATCAGGCAATAAACTAAACATCAAGTTGCTCTGGGAGTTGTTTCCATAAACAAAATACAAATAATGAGATGTCCCTCAAAACTCCTCTCTTTTTTTCAATTTCAATTTAAAATTGAGAGGAGCATGTGAATAAAAGGGAAGGTGTCTGAAGCAAAAGGACAGATGGTTCTGCTTCCAGAGAGGTACACAAAACTGAGGTTTATTACAAGCCTTTTATTTTACTTAGAGCTTTTTATTTACTCTTCTTTCTCTCTTCACTCACCTATTCATCTCCCCCTCAGAGCACGGCAAATTCAAGCTCCCATCGAATTCTTCCGATTCAAATTCAAATTGGGACACACACAAGCACAGCACCGCTTTCAGTGCAGAACTTTGAAGGGTTTTGTTGCAGATTTTGGGGGCTTTTTTTTTTCTTTTTAAGTGCCTAACAAGCCAATTAGAGGCTGCATCAGTACCTTTCAGATGAATACACAGGAAATGAGAGGAACATGGCAGTGGTGACACATCCTGAGCCCCTGGAACATGTGGCATGTGCTATTATTTTATGTATAATGAGTAACTGCTACTGTGTTGATCTCATCAAGAAAATCACTTTCCCCCCTAGCTTTTGCATTCCCTGCGTGCTGAACGAAGTGGTTTTGCTTTTGATGAAGGTAAAGGCATAAAGAATCTCTTGAGAACCATTCCTGGGCTTTGGACATGGTCTCTGTGGAGGCACTCACATCCTTGGCTGCCCAGCAAAGCAGCCAGAGCCTGGTGCAGGAGGTGTGCCATCAAACAGGGCAGGCAGAGGAGGCACCGGGCTGCTCTCATTTCTGAACATGTGCATAAAGTTCCTATTTATATTTTTATATACTCCTATATTTGTATTTTATACATTTGCATTTATATTTCTATTTTTATATGCTTTCTGTAAAGTTCCTGTTCAGCTAAACCCTCTGCCACCCTGCTCTCATGGCAATGTTCAATGGGTTCATGGACTGGATTTCAACTGTTCCAGTCCAATAAAATGAAATACTCCAATTCAGAGCAAATTTCCCTGGAATATGGCAGTTCATTAATATCATCCTGGCTGAACACTAAACACATGAGGTATCCTGGATTTCCTCTTGGAAATCCTGTTGGTGAGCAGCTCACATTACCCTGGGGATGTTACTGAGGTGGGTCCCTCCTTCCTGTACCTTCACTTTTGGTCTTTAACCTTGGGGGGGAAAAATTATGTGCATTATAATTAAAAAAAAAAGGAAAAAATAATTTAAAGCTAACAGTCATTGCAATCACCATAATAAATTTATAGGAAATACATTTAACTATTGCCATGGCAATCAGGAAACTGTTTTGTTATAATTAAAAGGATAATTACCTTTCTCTATTTTAACAAACTCATGAATTAAAAATTTAGGACAGCTTTGCCAGAGTAAATTTATCTGCATACATTACAAATCACATATTCCCATGGCATTTTTCTCTTTAACTCAACATGGGGTTTACATTTTATTTTATATGTTTTTAATATTTTTATGCCATGTTGTGGAATTCAAGGTCAGGTTAGTAGGGCTTGGAGCAAGCTGGGATAGTGGAAGGTGTCCCTGCCCATGCCAGGGGTTGGCCAAAATCATCTTTAAGGTCCCTTTCAACCCAAACCATTCTGTGATTCCACGCAGTAAGAAAACTCTGAGTATCTGATTCCCCCTCAAATCTACAGAATGAAGAATCTGTGAAAGTTACTTGGCAAATAATTTCAAATTACAATAACGTGGTCAAATCCCACCGAGCCTGAGAACAAAGCAGAGCAAAGGTACAAATTGTACAAATGCAGCTCAAGAAATCAGGGTGAGTAACTCACGGTTATGTTTTGGTTTGTCACCTCTTATAATGCAGCACTGAGCAAAACTCCTTGCTGAGGAATGAGTGTAACCCATTTAGATTCCTTCCAGCAATGATTTTCTGTTGTTTGCAGGTGCAGGTCACAGGTGAGATACAGACCATGATCCCTTTTGTTTGAAATATAGATCTCTCTAAACTGTCTTACAAAACAGGCACTGGCTGGCAAACTGCCTCTTCCTTCTGTTTTTTTGTTTGGAATAGAAAAAATGGACATTTGCTTGTTACTTAGTGGAAATAAAGATGCTTCTGAAGACTGTAAAGGGAAAAAGAAATTGAAATGATAAGAAAACATGAGCTGTAAGGATATTTAGTATGCAATTATTTAAGAAGAAGACCTTTAATAAACTGGATACTCAACCTCAGTTTATAAACTCAGTATTTAAAGACCAGTTCCATTTCTGGGGAAAAACAAACCAGGACTGGTGTTAGATCAGTAATATATTTTAGCACGGCTTTTTCTTTTCTACTGTAAAAATGTCTAATATTAAATGTACTGTACTAAACTGGAAGGGAAAGCAAACATTAACCAGGGCAAAGAATCAGAAAAAAGCACCTAGAGAGATAATGCACACAGACTATATATAATCACATGGAAAAATAGAAATAAAGGTGGTGATCTCTGCTACAGTAAAGTCAAGAGGTCCAGGGAGCAGCAGAACAAATGGAAATGAGCTCCAAAATGGGATCTAGCAAGGTCTGGGTGAGACATTTCCTGCTGCTCAGAGCAGGGCTCTCCTTGGTGGCTTCTCTGGTGGCAGCAGGCACAGAGATGATGCTGGGGCTCCCTTTCCTGCAGGGTTTGTAACCCTTGTAACCCAGACCCTCCTCCCCCTGTAAGATCTGTGTTTCAGGAAAGGCAAGGGAAATTCAGGAAAGGGAATTCAGCATCTTGGAAAACTCTAGCTCTGACAAATTGGGATGAAAACAGGCCAAAACCAAACCAACAGATTCAGATGACACCAAGGATTTCCTGCCAGGGATTTCCATGAGCCCAGGCATGCCTCCATCACCCTGGTCCTGCTTTAGAATTAGAGCTTTGCCTCAGGAAAATTCAAATCCTGGGTCAGCAGTTTGTCAGATGGCTTCAAGCTAAGGGACACAGTCAAGGACAACACCTGAGTCTGCAGCCAAATGGCCACTGCAGGCCAGTGACCTGCACACTAGAAATGTAAATATAAATATAAATATAAATNAAGTAAATATAAATATAAATATAAATATAAATATATGACCAGTACCCAGCCAGGCAGAGGGGAGGGAGAGCAGGAAACATCCCACATGGAGCAGAATCTGCTCCTTCCTTCTGGAGACACTGAAAATGAGAAAACTCTGTGGATTTGGCAGCTCACAGCCCCAGCTCATTCCACCACCTCAGAACAAGCGAAGAAAAGGCCACGCTGAGCAGAGGAAGGAACAGGGACTGTTCCTTTTGCCTTACTGCAGGTTTTTGCTGGTGTGATGCTCTGGCTGGGAGTCCAGTCAGGCATCCCTGCCCTGCTGTGATCCCAAAGATCCCCAGGGGTGATGCCTGAGGGAGAGTGCCAGGCCAGGCAAAGCAAGCAGAGACACCCTTGGCCAGCCAGCAGCAGCCCACAGTGCAGGGACTGAGAGGGAAAAAAGAGAAATTTAAAATAAAAAGGGAATTTTAACACCACTGAATAGATTTTTCCCTTGCAAAGATGCCCCTTTCCTTTCCAAACCCACATAAACTTTTGTAATCCACAACATCCTCTGGCACAGCCTCCCCCAGGGCTGCAGCTGGTGAAGCAGCACCTCCTTTCATTCTGAATCTGCCAGCTGCCAGTTTCAAGTGATATCACCAATTCTTTTTTGGAAAAGACAGTAATTTCCCTATTCACCTGCCACACTGGTAATTTCTCCAGACCTGGCTCACTCTCACTGAGATGGGCATCTTCATGCCAGTGGAGATACTCCCTTTCCTGCACAGATGCTGCCTTCCTAGCTGCTAATTTTTATCTTTTCTCTTAATTGAAATTACCTTCTGCATCCCTAATCTTATAACTGAATGTCCCATATGTTGATTATAGTGCAGCTTGCATAAATTCAGTCAAAGAAAGTTGGTAAATTTCTTTAAATAATAATTATTAGAAAATATCCATTAAGGTAAATTGAAATTATGTTCGTTGGAAATTAAATTGTTAAAAATTATACTTTCTTTCAAGTTTAGAAATTATGACTGAGTAATCCATCAACCAAGCACTACAAGACAGAATTCCAGTGCTCAGCACAACATAATTTTAGAGGGAAGTGGATATTCTGTTGTGATATAACATAAATGAACCTGCATGACCTAAACCCTTCTAACAACTCCTTAACAACAACGAGTATTAAATGCTCAGAGAAATTCCTTCAGGCAACAGTGCTTAAATAAACATCAAAATGCTTTCAGGTTAAAAAGTACAAGGAACTGTCTCGGGATCAGGAGGGCAGGGACACCTCCCACTGCCCCAGGTGCCCCAATCCCATCCAGCCTGGCCTTGGGCACTGCCAGGGGTCCAGGGGCAGCCCCAGCTGCTCTGGGCACCCTGTGCCAGGGCCTGCCCACCCTCACAGGGAGGAACTTCTGTATATCTAACCTAAATATCCCCTTTTTCAGTTTCAGCCCAATTAATATTAATGTTCCTTATTCAAACCTTGCCACTCATTTCACTCAAAGGTGAAATACAAAGCAAACACTGGGGATGTCACTCTGGGCAAAGGCAGAAACGTTTGCAGTGTTACAGATATTATCTACAGAACAAGTGAGTTTTAAATAGATCATTTCAGGAGCTGCAAACTGTGATGAGATGTTCAGAAATAATAAAGCTAATTGTCATTTATAATTCCTCACCTCTCCAAGGGTTTAGAAGCACTACCTGCAGTAAATGCCAATTCCAATGTTGTTGTTTTTTTTTTTTTTTTGTTATTCGTTCTCCTCTGTGACTTTCTTTTTTTTTTTTTTTTAATTTTCCTTTCCAGCATCTTTCAATTTTAAAAATTTAATTTTTTTTTTAATTTTTAAATTTAAAAATTTTTTAAAAATTTAAAATTTCTTTTTTTTTAGCTGTAGTATGTTTTCAAGGAAAAAAAAAATCTGTATATTCTTTCAGATTAAGCCAGTCTTCTGCACTACAAACAGTAATTATTTCATGTAATACACACACCAGCACACAGATATTTCCTGTCACCAAGCACCTGACAGCATTTCAAATGCTGGGAGAAGTTTTTGCATTTAATAAATGGAAAAAGCCTGCCACAGCTGATTTTATATAACTTATCTTTATAAATTTAATAAAATAATCCCATCCTACACCTAGACCAAGAAATTTGGCTGCCACCTATTTAAATTAAATGCCCAGTGGAGCTTTCTAACTGCAAAGCAGCAGCAGATTTACTGAAAGCAGTAATGGTCAGACAGCCTGAAGTGGCAACTTTTAATTGAGACTTATTAGAATTGGAGATTCAGGAAACGGAGGCCTGTGGATAATTTAGAAACAATTTGAACTGCAGAGCTGCAGGTTCTGACTGGCACATGTCACAGCTGTCAAGGACTGTGTCACTGCAGCCACTGGCAAACCCTTCCTGGGGGCACCACCCTGCACCAGCTCCACCTGCACAGAGCTCTGAGCAGTGCTGAGAACTGCAGCATTAAAAATAAAATTAATTAATAATTAAAATAAAAATAAATTTAAAATAAAATTAAAAATTTTGGGAATATCCAAAAAACCTCTTTGCTAAAGGGAAAGGGAAAACCTCTCTTTTAGGGTAGTAAATAAATTAATTTTTCAGGACAGAGAGAAGCAAACTGGCAGGTCAAAGACCAAGGCAAGGCACATGTTTTGCTTTCCCTGATCTCTGGAATTGGGATGTGCTGAGCCCTAAAATGGTGGAAAGAGAAATCAGTGCCTAAATCAGCAGAACCACCCCATGGCAGTGCTTCCTTCCAGGCTTGCTCCTCCATCCTCATCCCAGCACTAAACTGCTTCCTCTGGCAGTTTCAAACAAAAACCAGATCTGAGGTCCCCTCCTAGCCAAGCACAGGGACTGAGCTGGGCTCTTTAAAGATTCAACTCCACCAGCCCTGAGTGCCAGGGAAATAAATATATGGTATTTTGGAGGCAGGGGACATAAATTCTGCCTTGGTTTAGAAGCCTGTGGGCAGTAAAGTGCTCTGCCCATTAAAACATAAATTATCATCTCAGTGTAGCTGATGAGAGGCTGGGACTAATAGGAAGTGGTGCTAAATAAGAATTATAGGAATGCTTTTCCCAGTCTGACTGCAGGAATTTACTCTCCACCCTAGCACGCCTCAGGATGGCAGATGGAAATTAGGGCTGGTGTGTGTGAGAGCTCAGGAGCAAATTGTTACCCTTCAAACACATCCTTATCAATCAAGCATCTTCTTAATCCCATCAGCTGTGATTGGAGAACACCTGTTATCCCCAAACTTCCAAATCTTTACGACAAGAAAATGTTCAATCTCACCATCATCCCCTGAATCAGGGAGCAGCAGCATTAAGATTAATTAATTAATTCATTAATAGTGGGTGCACCAGGAAACTGAGCTGGGCTTTCAAAGAAATCACCCAGCGTGGTGCTTCTGAAATCTGAGCCTGTAGCACAGCTGAATCCCCCCAGAAACCCTGGCCCTGGGCAGCAGGACTCAGCACAGCATTAAAGACCACAGCAGACTCAGGAATTTAATCCAGATCATTTCAACTTTTCTCTACAGTTTTAGCCCAGACCAATTCTGAACTCCTCTTCTGGGAATTAGGAAAAAGCGAGAGTAACAAGTCTGAAGTGCTTCATGAGCTCAAAACTGCCAGCTTATTTAGGTTCTACAGGTAAATCAATACATTCAGATAAAGTTTCTGATTGCCAGTAATATTTTCTTTAACTCCTGAATTTACCCTTTTCTCCAGATGCTCATTTCTCCAGAAGTAATAACTCGCCTCTCTTATTTATGCTCCCTCTCTGCCATTTTTTGCTCTCCCTCTCCCAGCAGGGCTCCCAGACCCTCTGAGATGCAGCTGCTGGAGAATTCGGTGTTGGCAGTGCCACCAAGGATTGCTCGAGGTCCCACTGCTGCAGCCTGCAGTGCTCAGGGCTGGAGCTGTGGCCCTGGGCATCACTGGCAGAAGAGGATTCTTGACACACATATCTATTTCTTCAATGAAGACTGAAAGCCAAAATAAATGGAATGTCAGTGTTTAGGAACAGGGAATAGCTCTGGGCTCCCAGCACCCACGGCTGTTCTGATTGACTGGGCAGGAATCCTTTTAACTCCAGGTTTGGCCTCTTGCTCCTCATAACTGAAGTTACTTAAACTCTGCTGGAGACCCATAAAGAGCAGAAGAGCCACAAGCTAAAGCAGATTACAATGGCTTCTTGTTTTTTCCCTACCAGCACAGTGATGGCCTATTGTCCATTACAAATAAAGTGGAAAATCAGTCCTGCATTGAAACAGCAGCCTCTGCATCATGCAGCACAATTGGACTCTGTTTCCATCCCATCTCAGCTAAACAGAACTGGAATTGTTACACAAGTCCCAAGGTGCCCACTGATGTGAGATGTGGTTTTTATTTATTGGAGAAGACACTTGCATGCTCTGGGAAAAAG
The DNA here is from genome assembly GCA_013400575.1 of Peucedramus taeniatus. Classification (NCBI taxonomy): domain Eukaryota; kingdom Metazoa; phylum Chordata; class Aves; order Passeriformes; family Fringillidae; genus Peucedramus; species Peucedramus taeniatus. The sequence continues at coordinate 179,247 of WBNO01031359.1, read as the reverse complement.
TTATTTGCTGGCCTTAAATCATCCATGCAGGAACAACTAAAGAAAGTTTGCAAATATATCAAGAAAGGATTTAGGATTGAATAGGGCAAGACAGGACTGAGGAGCCCAGAGAACACGGGGGAAGATAGGTTTGAGAGGCAGGGGTGAAGAAAGCCACATCTTTGAGGATGGAGGAGCAATCTTGCCTGCAGAGCTCCCCTGGGCACTGCTCAGAGTCACTTGCACTGCCAGGCCAGCCCCAAGGGGCACAGGGGTCACATCTGCCCCTGCTCTGTGCCCAGAGAGGCACATGGCATTGCAGCCCAAAGAGCACAGCCCTGCCTGGCCCTGCATCATTTCCTGGTCATTAACTCATCCCCAGCACACCTTAAACTTCCATTGGGAAGAATTAGGAATGTAGAGGAATTCTGAAATTCAGCAATATCCTGCGTGAGGGAGACATTGTGGTGTCTGTTGTCTGTGGTGATGTGGCAACCATATGTATCTCATATTATGAAGATATTTAATGTATGCCCTTGGCAAATAACAAACTATGGAGCATCTGAAATAAACAGAACCATCACCCAAAGATGAGACATATTTCTGTTAAAATTAAAAAAAAAAACACTTTCTATTAAAAAACCCAAACAAAAAAGAAGCTGCTATTTACAGTAAATTAAAAAGATATCTATCAAATCTCACTTATGGTAATATAAAACTATTTCTGAACTTTAATTATTATGACAAACTGGTCTCCTGTGGCTTGTTCATTTCACGCAGCTAAAAAAATCTTTAACAGTCTTCTAATTATATCAGTTTTCTGTGTTAAAAAAACTGGCTCACACTTATTACTCTATCTAGAGAAGCTATGGATCATCTTGCTATTCACTTAATGCTTTTAATTTACATATCAGAAATACTAATAAGTGTGGTGTTATTAGATCACATTCCCTTTTGCTTCCAACCCAAGAAAATGGTTCATTTTGTTTGGCTTCCACAATTAAATTAATTTATTTTCCTATGGCATGGTTTTTGATAAGGGCCTTTATCAGAAGTTTGACTGTATTAAGCTTAATAGGACATCTCTCATTAAAATAAAATACGTTTCATTAAAATCAAACAAAGGCTTTGCCCCCCCGCCCCCATTTTGGCTTCATTAGCATATTTAATAGAGGAGATAATTGTGCTTTTCACTTGGACAAGAGCCTCAATCTGAAGGCCTGGATTTGTTTAAAATTCAGCAGATTATTTCAGTCTCTCGTGATGAGTGGCAGTGCTTTGCCTGGAGGTGGCCAAGGCAGAAATGTGACAAAGAATTCAGACTGGGCACGTTCTGGATGAGTTCCACATTCCCCTTCTGTGGTGCTCAGCAAAGTACCCCTGGATTTGCCCTTCACTTCCTATAATATTTACAATATATCCAAATGGTACCAATTAAATTATATCCTTTAGCCCCCTGCAGCCACTCCTGGAAGACACAGAAAAGTCTGTTTGAAAAGGAACTGATCCATAGCCCAGAAAATCAACCTCTGAACACTCTGTATTGGAAGAGCTGGCTCCTGTTTCCAGCAGAAACAATCTCTGATGATCTCTGGGATCATTACTGCTTAGGCCTCCACAAGGAACAGAAAAATACAAATAATTTTTCAAGAGACAAAAAAATCCCCTACCTGAAAAAAACTCAACTTTCAGAATAAGAGAGGGAGCCCAAGGTTTTGACCTTTTGCTGTTTCATCTGCTTTCAGCCTCTGCTGTTCCTGTTTCAGGCAGGGCACACAGCATCCCTGCCATGCCTGGCTGCTCAATGGGTCTGTGCCTTTGAAGATCCCTTTCCATTCCCACTCATCAGGGATTGGAGACTCACCCCAGGTCCAGCAGATGCTGACACCTGACAAAGGGAGGAATAACATACCCTGATTTTGGCTTGATGCTGGATAGGAAAGGAAAAGCAGCTTAGCAAAGATCTTGGGCTTGGTTCTGAGCCAGACAGAGATCCTTGCACAAAGCCAAGTGCCTGGAAAAGGGTCTCGGTGCAGGTGGAATTTGTGCCTCTCAGATAAGCAGATCCTGCCCAGGAATCCAGCAGGAAAGCCCCGTGGTGGGGAACAGCCAGGCCAGGGCAGGGCAGTGTGCAGATCAATGCTGTGCACACCTCCCATCCATCACCACCTGTGCAGACCCAGGCAGTGATTTTATCCCAGAAACACAATGTCACTGAGGCTCATTCTTCTGTTCTTCTGGCACCTACTCCACTTCTTTGTTCTTCTGGCACCTACCCCATTCTTCTTAAGAATTTTCTGAGCTGGAAACTTTTGTCTATCCAGCTCTATTCCTGCCTCAGATCCTCTCCAAACAGATTTCTGCTCACAGTTGAACAGACACTAGCTGCCCAAACAAAGCAGCAGCCCATATGCAAAGTTTGTTTATTTGCACCGTAGTGTCCTGTGCTTCAACTCAAAGCCAAAATGCCCATATGGCCACTGGAAAAAAAAAAGTGAGAAAGAAAAAAAAAACAACAAGGAGAGTAAAATATTGAGTTGTTTCTGCAGGAAGGAAAGGGGAGTTGTCAATACAGAAAGTGGGTTAACACCTCAGTGGGTAAACACAGAGTGTGTCATTCTGCAGAGGAGAGGAGCTGAGCACACACTGCACAGCAATTTCCTCTCTGTCCTTCCCTCTCTGGGCACCAGCTCCTGCTCAGAGGGACCTGGAGCCCTGCTGGGATCACAGAGGGCACCTGACAGATCTGAGCAGCCCCCAGACAGCTCCCAAAGGCACAGTGGCACCCCGGGTTCGTGGCACTGTTTATGTAAGGCAGAATTGTTCATCAAGCTGCTATCAAAGGCCACACTTCCTACACTGCCCAGATATCACACTCACTGCTGCTAAATAAAGAGGGTTGTCTTCAGCATCAAGATCAGTTTTAGGGGAGAACTCGGGGTTTAAGCTAAACCAGAGCTAGGTTGGATTTTTACTCAAACAGCTGCTAAGATACACCCTTGAAATTCTAGCCCAAAATAATGAAAAAACCGCAAACCTTTCTGGGTTCTCTGTACCCCTGGGCATTTTTTAGGGCTGTCCCCAAAAGTACCCCAGTTTAACATGCAGTCCTCTGAGAGACCCAGCACCAGGAATGCTTAAAGCAGGGCTGAAAACACTGTGCTGGTTTGAGCCTGCACTTGGGCAGGAGACAGCAGCACCAGAGATGATTGCACAGAGGCAGCAATCTGCCAGCCCCCGTGGAGAGAACCTGCAGCATATGTTCAGTGCAGCATGCAAACATCTCAGATTGTCCCAGGCAGATCAACAACGCTCTGCCCACACGTCCTGAGCAGTGGGGAGCAGGAGATTGTGGCACGAGGCTGCTCTGGCCCTGCTGCTGCTGTCTGAGGTTATTATATTGATCCATTTTCTGGATCATCACTTCTGCAGCTCTGCAGCTCCGACGCGCTGGCCGCAGGAACTGGAGCTGCGTGGGGTGTCCAGGGGGGCTGGGGACACACAGGAGGGCTCCTCTGCTGCTGCTGCACTTTTCTTTAGGCTTGTCTCAAAGTTATTTGCATTTTCAGTCCTGCTGGTGCTAGTTTTTGCTCCTGAGCCAGAGTGGATTCAGATGCCCTTCCTGCCTGCCTGTGCAAGGTTTCCTTGCACACAACTCTTGGCACTGCTTTGGGCAAACCTGACAGAAATACCAGTGCTCAGTTCCCTGTTGTGCCCTTGTTTTCTTCCCTAGATGGCTCCTAAGCTCAATTCTCTGAAGACAGACCCATAAACGTCCCAGCTACAGAGAGTTGTGCAAAGAAATTTTTTTTAATATGATTGAGTCTGAAAAAGGGAAAAGTTGCAATATCTCTTCAGATCAGACCAGCCAAAATTAAAAATTTTGTATTGTTCTTTCAAGGTCAGAACCCATACATTTTAAAAAGCCACAGTAAAAATATTTTAAAAGAAAAAAAGAGCTTCAAACAAGGATATTAAAAAGAAAATAAATGAACAAAACAAAAAAACACTCATCTATTTTTCCAAGGTCTAGAGAAAACACGGGTCAAAAGTTTTCCCTTATTTATATACTAAATGGTCTAAATATATAATAACTTCTGGTTGACACAATAATTCACTTTTTTCAGTGAATAAAAAAAATTTCTGCAGTTCCACAAATAACTACAGACAACTGAGAACTGATGAGACTGTTTCAAAACAAAGCAAGCAAACCAAAAAAGCAAGGAAATGAGACTGAACTTCTGTCCTCTCTCCAGCTCCCACTCCACCACAGCAGTTCCCAACTCCTGCCATGCTCTCTCCATGCCAAATTTTGCAACCACAATAGCAAGAACATAAAGATATTTAGTGCCATTCACTTGCATTTTGAAATGAAAATTAACTTCAAAGCCTTCATCAACAGCTTCAGATAATTGAAACAACAATGGAAATGTTGATCTACAAAATGTGATTCCCCAAACCACAACTGGGCCAGGGGCTGGGGACTTCCAGCCACATTTCTGAGAAGAAAATGACAACAACCTCTCTTGTATCTCTAAGCATTACAGTCTCACTTTTACCTCTGACAGCAAAAATTAGCACTAAACCGGTGTTTTATTTCCTTTTCTTCCCAAGAGGAAATGCCAGAGCTCTTCCTGGTGTACACAGCATTTCCCTGTTTAGCACTTACTCCATTGATTTTCTGAATCTTGGCAAGACACTAACCTAGTCTGTATAACCACAGGCTACAGTACTTCAACTGCCAGACATTAGTACATCTGTTTTAGTCATTCATCCACCCTCAAAATTGACAGTTTGAAAAATATCAGCTTCTGATACATGAAACTTAACTAAGCCTGGACAGCTGAATCAGTGAACAACCCAGATTTCCATGTTAATACGACCCTGCTCGACACAGAGCACTTGAGGTGTTTTATCAGTTTGTCTGTGAGAAGCATTCAATCTTTTCAGAGGTGCAAAGCAGGAGAAGGAAAGCCCATTTTGCCTCTCTGTGCATTTCCCATGCATGGCTGAGATGACAGCATCCATAACTAAAATGGAACGAGCCTGTCAGGTGTGGACTGCAGGCACTGACCACACTCCCTTCTCTCTCCAAATGAGACTCCAGTCCACTCACTATAACACCTGGGAGAAATACAGAATGTTCCTCTGAGAGCCATTGAAAAGCCTACAAAAATAAATATAAAAATCTGCAGAAATGAGAACAAGGAGCAGCCTTCACTTGTCACTCCCCCAGGCCATTCATCTCCAGTGGGGAGTGCAGACATCCATCACTGCCACGTCCTGCCCCAGTGGGAACTGACCACACCATTCCCACCCCACACTGGCACTGCTTCAAAGTCCTGTGAGGCTGTGAAAAAGAGAGAATGGGACCCAGCTACAGAAACTGAGAAACAGCTCCAAACACAGCAATCAGCTCCCAGCTCAACCCAAACCTCCTCTACCATCCACAGCACCAGAAATGCAGCTTCTCAGCAAGGATTATATTCAACAACTGGTCAAGGCTGCAACAGGGCAGGAAGGCTCTGAGATCATAAGAAGTATTTGATAATAATGAAAATAAAGACTTAAGAGGGCAAAGAAAACCAAACCAAGCACCTTTTTCAGAAATCTGTTACAGGAGGTTGAACTGATGCAGAGCAATCTGCAACAGATTTCAGAGCAGAGAACAAGAGACAAGCAGAGCTTTCAGTGTAAAAAGTCAGAGAGGCTTTAAAGTAAAACCACAGAGCTGCAAATTATTGTAGCATGGGAAAAATGCCACAAATGCCTTCAACAGTCACGGTGACAGCAGGACAAAGGGTTGTGTGGCATCTTCCAGCATGGAGCACAAAATGTCATTATCTGAAATGGGACTCCCTTGGGCTGTCAGTGGGATGCCAGCACCTCAGGAAGTGCCTTCAGGCTTGGAATCCTGGAGAGAAAGATCATCCTAAAGCAGGCAGGACAAAGGAGCTGGAGAGGCTGCAAAAGAGATGGGGTCAGTAACTATAGAGAAGGAATATAATTTCTGGGGCATTACTCAGCTATGACCAACACTGTCCTTGTTCAGATGAAAGAGCTGGGACATTGACTTCAATAAAAATAAAATTTGGCCTTAAAGTTGCAATGAACTGTTTATTAATTAGTATGCCCTAAATGTTCAGAAAAGGCTATGATTAAAAGTGCATTATTCCCCTCTCCAATCTTCTTTAAATGAAAGTTGATTGAAATGATGATAGGATTGAGAAATACAGTCTCTTGCCATCTGAAGATGCTCTGTTACATCCTTTTTGCTTAAATTTCATCAAAAGCTAGCACAAAAGGGATGTCAATGACACAAGAGCAGAGCCAAATGCATCTGGCTTTACTGAGTGTAATTGTAGCATCAAGTGCCTTGTTGGGTTGTGTCTTTTAGAAACAAAAACAATCCATTGTGATACTTTGGAAAGGTTCCTTCTCATCTGCATGGGACTCATTTAAAAAGGATGATTTAAACAAAAGAAACATTATCCAGTATTAGCAGTAACAGATAGCAGAGCTCATTGATGCAGTGCACTGAGGCCTCAGTCTCTGCCATTCCATGGCACAGCTGAACTGCTGTAATTAAACCACAGCTCCTCTGTGTTATTTAGCAAAGTAAATAATTACACCGTGCCCCTGAGCTTTATTGGGAATTGGTAGCATCGGGCAGAAGCCCTTGCAGTGGTTCCTGAACCTCCATGGGGTGTCCCTGTGGTGCTGCCCTGTCCCTGCTGGACATCAGAGGCACTTCTGGGCATCTCTGACATTCCCTGCTGCTTCCTCGAGCTCAGCACCAGCCCTGCCCTGCCTCACACGTGTGCCCTCGTGCCCAAGGCAGCCACCAACTCCTCAACTGCCTGAAAGTCAGCTCTGAAATACTCTCTGTGGGTTTATGGCACAGGGTGGGAAAGGCAGTGCTACCCCTAAGCACCTTGAAGGGTCTGGGTTTGCTCACTTACTGAAATTTAAATTTTTTTGTTCAGAAACATAAATGTCACCACAGCAGGACTAGAGTCAGTTCCAGCATCACTCCTCCTTTGATAAGTGTGGCTCTTCCTGCAATCCTGTTATCTCCCAGGCAGCAGGAGTGCATCAGCCCACTGGAGAATACCCAGTTTTCTACAACCTGCTTATACCTAATTTAACTAAAGACAGAGTAAAGAGAGACAGGTAATTATATTTTTTTTAATAAATAAATTGTTCAACTCCCCCTCTATCCCTGAAGATTTTAAGTCATGCTGGGAGCACATATCTGTTCTGGAAGCCTCAGAACTAGAGCAGGGCTGGCAGGATTACAGCTTCATCCCAGCCCAGCAGCTGAGAAAGGGCTGGGACTGCACAAGGTGACAACCAGTCCATTTTTAATGGCACACTTAGACAAACACCCAACATCTCAATGCACTTTGTGAGGCTGAAAAGCACAGTGCCCCGATAATCACAGTATTCAACACAAAATAATTGTATTCACCAACATCCCAACAGATGAGACCAGTAATTCCCACATATCAGCAGGAAAATTAATCCAGGTGTCAGCTTTAGTCCCTCCAGTCTGGGAGCTGCAGCGTTTGCTCTGAGGAGGAAGATGTGGTTTCCCTTGTTTTCCTGCTCCTCCCAGTGGCAGAAAGGAAAGGTCTGTCTGCTGGCAGCACAGCACAGACTTTTCTTCCCTTCTGACTGGCCATTCCCACGTCCCTTTTAGCCAAAAGCCAGGAAGGGCTCATCGTGGTGCTCTTCATGCCCAGGATGAATCAGGAGAAAGCTCCTACATGACCATGCATTAATATTCCATTGCCTTGAAAAGCCTGTGACTACATGTCAAATACAGTAATAGCAGAGCTGATGAAATACAGGCATCAAAGAGAGGGAAAACAGATTCAAGAAAGAAAGAAAAAAAATCTTTCCCCAGGATATTAGTTTTGTCTGAGAGACTCCTCATAGTTGCTAGCATCTAAATCAGCAATTTGTATCTGCTTGAGCAGACAAGAGATTCCATTTCCCTCCCTCACAACAGAGATTCATCAGGGAAGCTGTTCTGAGCACACACACAGATAAAGGACAAAGCACTGCCTTTAAACCCTGCCTCCAGCCCAGGCAGGTTTGGGGGCCAGCAGAGATGTTCTGGTGATGGGCTTGATGCCTTGAGAGGCTTCCTAGAACAGAGGCTAGACAGAGTTAAAGGAATAAAGCAGGGATTTATTTAAAGGCCTTCAAAGGATGCACCTTGGGCAGTGCAAGAGCCCAGCCAGGGCTCCACCCAAGATGGATCCAAGATGGACCCTGAGTCACCCTTCACACTTTTATAATTTTTGCTCCATTTCCATATTGGGTTAATTGTCCAATTCCAGCTCCAGGTGATGCAGTCCCATCCTCCCAGTTTGCTCTCCTCAGTTCCCTGCTGTTTGCAGTTTTTGGGGCTGGAGCTGCAGCGGTGTCCTTGGTTCTGGGGCTGGGAAAGGATTGTTCTGTGTGCCTGAGCTGTGGGGAGAACTGCTGACACTTTATATGGAGTATATGCAGGACAGAATCTGGAAAATAGGAGAGCTAAAACTTAAGGCATCAAGCTCAACATGCCATCTCCAGTGCCCACACTCCCATCCCTGCCTGTGTTCCAGGGACAGCCGGGTCTCCACGGAGGAACAGAATTTGCAAAGGATTTGGAGATCCTTCAAAAGGAAGGACACTGAACTGTAGGATATTTCTGTGTGGTCATTATGGTCTGCCATCATTTCTCTTAGGAAACACATTTTGAAGCTGATACTCCAACACAAGTAAAGAGCTGAAAGATTTATTTAGTTTTTGTCCAGATAAACTATTTTCACCTAAAAATTCAAATCTTAAAGTAAACAAAAATAGATTTCCTGCATAACATAACACTGACAAGAGAAAGACATCACGTAAAATCTCTCGTTTTCTACAAATGCTGTTAATCCTGGTGGATCCCTGCAGCTCTGCAGAGCTAATTTGCAACATATCCCAGACTTGGTGTGTCTGGCTAAATTTTGAGCTCAGTGATTCCTATATACCAAAATTTTACCTCTACGGTAGGGTGTTGACTTTTAATATCTTTACTTAAGCTGCAAAATGCTGTCACATCCAATCAGTCCAAAGTTTGCCACTCATGGGCTTTTCCCTCACTGCTCTCAGACCTCTGTATTCCCCAAGAAAATAGAAATAACAGAATATGGAATGGCAAAAGATCACATATAAGCTATTATTTGTTTTATAGTAATAGGTTGTTGGAGTCCTTCTTTCAAGGTTGGCATTTTCTTTAATGAATTACCTTTCTCCACAGTTATTTTTAATGTACTGTGCCATGTTTCTCACAGAGCCTTAGTCTCTTTTGCTTAAATGCCCTGTTGGCATTTAATTTACTGAAACAAAAGGATTATCACCATATCTTACAGTTAGATTGGGATGATTAAATGCCTACCACCATACTATTTTTAAGCAGCAGCTCATTTAGCCTCAGTGAATTGTCACATGTACAATCCAACTTCATTGTGTGTTGTCATTGGAGAAGTAAAATATTGTCACTTCTAGCATAGTTTAGGACACTCTAAATTGACTCAGAGGTTTCCTCACGCACAAGCAAGGACAAAGGAGGACTGGAGGTCACCCCCTGCATCATCTGGGCCATGTGCCAGCAGAGCTGCCATGCTGCATTTGGGAGCTGTGTTTTAGCAGTGGTGCTGTGCCTGTTCTTCTGGGCAGGGAATGTTCCAGAGCCTCTCTGCCAACAGGCACAAGGCTGTTGGACCGAGGTGGCTTCAGCTCTGTTGCCAAAACATAACAAAACTCACCCCAAAATGGCTTTCCAGCATAAAACTGCTTGTGAATCCTAAACACTCAAGAAAAAGGTTGACATTTCAAACGGCAAGTGAATTCGTTCACTTTGAGCTGCAGAAAGTGCACCTCTCACAAGATAAATCTCCAAAAAATGTCAGCCCTAGCTATCTCTCACCTCAGGCAAAACCAGAGGCTATTAGAGAACCTGTCTGCATGCTGTTGGTACCACATAAAAACAAACATTGCCTTGGACTTTGTTCAGGGAGCTCCATAAACACTCTGCCCTGATGCTCACGATAGCTGCAAGCCTGCAGTTAAACATGGGTGGGTGTTTTCCTCACAACTCCTTTCCACCTGCTCCTGTCCTGCACCAAAGTGTGACTCCAGATTTCTACCACCAAAAGCCTGATCCAAAAAAACAAGAATTCAGGGAAGCTTTCCCATCAGCTTGGCTGGAGGTTGGATTGGGACCTTTAAAAAAAGGTCCAAACACACTGAGTGTGGATAAATGAGCCACTTACTCCTGGCAATTCATGTCCAGTCTCCAAAAAGCACAACATTCCTTTTCCAAACCACGGGATGGGCTCTCTGCTCTTTCTCCGTGTTTCCTATCCCTTGCCATTGTCTCTTTTAGGAGAAAAAAAGGCTATAGAGTAGACAAAACTTGTCATTTAGACAGCTGTCCCTCCAGCCTGGGCCCCAAGTGACCTTGGCACACAGATGAACACACAGCACTGCTGCTCTCTGAGCCCTGACAGCTCTCCCATCACATTCCCACACAGCATTCCCTGCTCCAGACAAGTCTCCAGCTCCATTATTCAAACACTCAACGCATCCTTTGCCTTACTGGTCTTAGGAAGTCAGATTATCTCATTAGTGCAGACATTTCACTTTTCCTGTCAGCTTCTGATTTGTTTCAGTCAGTGAAAGAAAGCCAAGGAGTTACATAAGGAAGGACTTGTCTTCAGAAGCTTTGCAGACAGCAATTCCTCATCTTGATGATTTTTAACAGGTAGTTGCTTTCTTCTTTTTCTTCCCCCCCTCCTCTATCAGTCTCTCTTTCTATCAAAGTACAATTAAGCAGGCTGACTGGCTTGCAAAGTTTTAATTAGAGAAACCCCACTTCTCTTGCCTTTTTGGTTGATCTTTTCAAGCTTGTCCTTAACGGTGCTTTTAAATGTTGTTGCTATTATGGAAAAAAAAGAGAAAGGAAAAAAAGGCCTTGATAGGTTGCAGACATGGTCCTTGGAGGCTTATTCCTTACTTCAATCTCTTCAGAACTCAGCCCAACAATTCCTTTACAGCCAAGCTCCTTCCCCAAGGAACTGCAACATGCACGATATCTCTACTTTCTCCCCATTTGATCCCGTTTCTATTTTCCACTTAAGCCCTGTGGACAGAAGCTTCTCAGGCACCAGCAGCAGAAGTTCACACACCCTGCCACATTTGGGAAACAACAGCATTCCCATGGCTGATGTGCACCACAACAGCAATAGGCCAGGGCATAAAATCCTCACTTCTACAACAAAAATTGAGTGTTCTCCATCTCAGCCATTAAAAAAAAATCCTTAATATGAAGCTTCCTCCTGGAGTCTGGCAGAATACCTCCTTGCCTTTTACACCCTCCCTGTCTTTGCCAAGTGCCCAAATCCATTACCTTGACAACACAGTGCATCACTGTAATAGCATGAGTCAGCCTCGCCGTTTTTGTGACCATAACAAAAGCAGATTCCCATCGACTGGCGTGGAGCTCCCTGTTCCAACTATAATTTCAGAAGGATACTTGCTTTAAATCTCATCGCTCTGTGCTTTGAGTCTTGCCAAACTTGTCCATAGACCAAAACCAGTGGCTTGTTTTATGGTCTCATTTTAATGGGTTTGTCTGTATTCCAAGCCCCAGCAAAGAAAACAGATCAAACCTCTCCATTTAGGGTTCTCACTCACAGCTTCTTCCTCATCTTCATGTACCCAATCTTCTCAGGCTGAGCTCAGTGTCTGCACCATCTCCCAGAGTTTCCAGGTGATGCTCACAATGTTCTGTTCCAGCCTGAAATCCAAGCACGCAGATGTTTCACTCAAACCCTCTGGCATCTGCAGAGCTGAACCAAAGGCCTCGAGCAGTGAAGGAAGGAATGAGGGGCACCAACCAACAGGAATGTACAACAGGTTTTCTATCAGAGAAACCACAGCTCCAACAGGTATTGATCCAAAGATGGGGCTGTCTGCTGACCAGCACACCTGTGGCTGACAAGCCAAGGAAGCAAAGAGGTTACAATGATGTCAAGAAAGAACTGTCACCACCAGCACACAGCAGTACATCTTCCTCTACAACAGCCAAGAGAAAAGGGCTCAGATTCCTTGTTTTGGTTTCCTTTTGTTGTCAACATCCCCTTTTCAGCAGCTTTGTTTATGGACACAGGGACACCTGTACTCTTCTGCTTTGTGCTACAAGAGGATATTCCCAAGCCTGTGGATGCCAGGCCAAAAGCAGTGTCTCCCTGGAAACACTGCATGGCAATGCACAGCCCAGAGAAATGACAGAAATCTGATTGCCATGGGATGTCATGAGCTTTTCCAGGTGCTTCTTTGGGACAGCACTGGAGCATTCAGCCAGAAATTCAGAGGTTTTCATCGGATTTCTCATCACAAAGATGTGTTTCTGCTAAGCCAAAATCCACTTTAAATCAAAAATCCTTGCAGGAAAGAGGCAGTCACCTCAGCACTTCCCTAGGGCTGCTGAGGGAACACTGCAGGGCCAGGGAGAGTCTGCAGCACTCCCAGGCAGCAGAGAGCACACACACTGCCCTGGCACAGCCCCACAGGAACCCCTGATGGGCATCACTGCTTTTGGGAAGGGCTGGAGGATTCCACCTCAGGTGGACACTCAGGTGTCCCAGGAGATCCCAACTATTTCACAGCCCTGAGCCTCCCATCTGTTCCTGAGAATGGGATGAAGGATCTAATTAAGGGAGATTAACATGACAGGCTTGAGGCAGCAGAGTCTCTGCTGGAGAAAACTCTGTTACTTGCTGGAGCTTTCTCAACAACTTAATGCAATAATAGAGAATGGTGAAAGGCAACATAATTTTCTACAAGTTTTCAATAATGCTCCATGTAATAGAGCAAAGGCCCTGTGCTGTCCTTAGGGGAAACAATGGTACAGTTCACAGAAAAAAGTGAAAGAGAAAAAAGATAAATCAAAGCAAGACACAAATCAACTTCCAGCTCAGTGTTTTGGCCTACTCAGTGATATACAAGAAAAGACAAAGCATGGTGGCCCATCCAAAGAAAGGATGTTCCTGGCAGGACTTCAGTGACTCAGCTGCACAGCACATGTTCCATCTCCAGAGCACCAGGCCACCAGTGACCAGGCTGTGCTGGACAAACCAGCCACTGAAGGACTGGGAAGTTCTCCAGAAAAGCTCCAAGGGTGACTGATGGTGGTGCAAATGAGGCAACACTGCGAGGGAATAAACAGCCCTTCAGTAAAAGTGAAAAGAATGACACAAGTGACCAGAAGAAAGAACTACTGAGTGCCTAGCAGAACTTTCTGTTATACTGTTGCAAACTTCAGCCAGGCTTAGGTACAAACATTCTAAAAATCCATGTTCATTTTTAGGCAGAGGAAGAGAGTGTTCATTTCTCAGCATTCCCTTGGTTGCTTCTCTTTCTGTGGCTATCAAAGACTTCAGGTTCAGTTGGAACTTTGCTGGGAACTGAAGCCAGCACTTGGAACTGGTGCTTTAGATTCCCTCATCTGAGGACATAGCCCAAGCCTGAGTCAGACTCATGGGTGCTGCTCTCTGCCTGCCTGAGGAACATGGACCATTCCCCCAACACTCCCTGAGAGTTCAACTCCCTCTGATCACTGTGTTGCTGAGTCCCTTGTGAGAGAAGCAGATGCTAATATTCCCATTTTATGACTAGAAACTGAGGCACAGAGAGTGTAAGTGCCTTGGCCAGAGTCACAGAGGGAGCATCTGGTTTAGCAGAGAGCTGAAGCCCAGCTCCACAGCACCAGGCGAGCGGCCAAACTCCTGGAACAGCTTCTGTCAGGAACAATTCCCATATGGAAACATGCCACGAACACAAGGACAGCCTAATTACAATTAAAAAGGAATCTTCCCACACACAAATAGGGTAGCAGTGCACAACGTATATTTAACCCTTTCCAGCAGCGAGCAGGAAGGCTCTCACCATGCAGAAGGGCTTTGGAGAGCACCTGGTGCCTGTGCCACAGCACAGAGGGCACAGCCACAGCCAGGCCTGCTTTGCTGCTCAGGATGGCCCCACAGCTGCCAGGCAGCCCTGCTTTTCCCTTTGCTTGGGGCCACACACCAGCCCTGTCAGAGAACTCTGTCCCAGCACAGCCCAGCTCACTCAGAGCCTCCCCTTGCCCACCCTGCTGCCATTTCCCTGCAAATACACTTTGCTCACTGCAGTTAAATCCCCTCTGTGCTTTCCTTCAGAAAGGAGGATTTCAAAATTTGATTTGTTTTACTCACTAAGTACTCTCTGGTATTCCCAGCAGATCCTTTAGCTGACAAGGTTTGTACTTGTTGCCACTTTGTTGTGTTTTATGAATAGGGCCCCAGCAAAGCCCCAGACAGCGTTTAGCACAGCGCACATCAGTCTCAGCCCGCGTGGCACAGTGCTACACTCAAAACAGTCCCTGCAGGCAGAGCACTCAGGCAGGGAGGATATTAACTCACCCCAGCAGGGCGTGTGACACAAACACCCACGGTCCCTGCAGATTAAAGCAAGGCTGATAAAACATTTGTGCAGATCAGGGAGATGCTCACCCGGTTCACACCGCGGTGAAGGTGCCCCGGCATCACACAGGGAGTGTGGCAGTGTCCACTCCTGCCCAGCCTGCTCTGGGCTTCCTGGCACTTCTTCCCAAATCCCAGGCTGGACTGCCATCCATGGGAAGCTTTAGGGCACCTGTGTGAGCAGGGCTCCTGTTTCCTGAATGTTCTGTGCCTTCCCCTCACCTGCACCCTGCCCTCCTCACCTCGCCCCGCTGCTGGTTAAAGCGTGGGATGAGCCACAGAAGGTTTGCTCAAATCCCTTTCATTGGTTCCCTCCTCCACTAAAGACACAACTGGGCAGTCCTGATTTGCCACCAGGCATCAGCACTTGTTTCACCAGTGCAGCAATGGGATGAAAAACCTGCAACAATCGGATCAGCCACAGTGCTGAGGGAGAGAACAGCCCACGAGGAAGGTGCTGCCCAGCAATGCATAAAAAGCTCATCCCAGAGCATGATCCCACCTTGCAGGCAACTGGAGATGGCAAAGAGCAAAGAAACACCAAGAAAAGAAACTGGAGATTTGAGCCAGTGCTCACCCAGCACATCAACTCATCTCCCACAGCAAGCATGGGATAAAAGCCCTGTATCAGGGAATTACAGGACAGTTGTTGTACAATCTCTATCCTCTCACCCCCATGGGAGAATCTTTCACCCCTATAATTCAAGGCTGACAGCAGAACCAGCAGTGGGATTCCTCGCCCAAAATCCTTAACAAAGTTTGCTGCCTTTGAAAGTGTATTTTGTAAATTCTGTTCCTCCATGCTCTCTGCTGAGCGTCTGTTCAAAGGGAAAGGCAGGGTGTCTGACAGACTCCAGCACTTCTGACCTCACAATCCTCCAGGTGCCTTCTATTACAGCCACAAATCCAGACAAAGCCACCCCTGCTGCTGCCTTGCTCTGACAAAATGTAACTGGACCAGAGCATTGCAGGTTACTCGAGTTCCCAGTGAAATTAGCAGGAGTTTTTTCACTCACCTCCTTGGGAACAAAACCTCTCTGAATAATTCCTGCCTCCCACCAGTCTGCTGCTCAAAAATCTTTTTGGCTGGGATTCATCAAAGCAAGCCATAAAATTTCAGTGAATTTAATTTATGTTCAGGGTCAAGTGTATGGAACCTTAAAACCCCCAGAATTTTACTTTATTTTCAACAAAATTAATTTTTCAAAGCATGTGATAAGGTGAAACTAAGATATTTCCAAGTATCTCTGCCTTTAAAATTTATGTTGTATCATCTTCATTAGCATCTGTCACATTACACCCAGAGACAGAGTTTACTGTGAGTGACAGAACGTGGCAAGTCAGGACATGCAGGTGTGTGACAAACAAAATCAGTGTAATCATGAGGCTCAGAAAATTGCTTTTAATGTTATGTTTATAGATATAATTCTGTAAAATTACCTGGGCAGGATATAGAAGGTTTTTGCTTTACACAACTGCCTGGAAATCCTAAAATTGCAGGTATAGAGGTGGGACTTCACTCACATTTTACTGCAAGGACATAATGCAGAAAGTAAAGATGTGTCAAGCAGCAAAGTGACATCTCAAATACTGGTGAATAAAATGGCATTCAATTCTTTCCAGTCAATGGTGGCAAAAGGTTTTTAAATGCAAGTAAAGAGTTGAGGAGGGGACTGGGAACAGAACTTTCCAGCCCATCCCACAGACTGTCTAGGACCTACAGCAAACATGTGAAAAACACTGCATTTGTAACTAAAAATAAAATGCCACTTCATTTGGTGGCTGTGCAATAGTGATTTTATACAGTGCCATTAAAAGTAAAATTCAAACAGGAGGAACTGCTGAGCGTTGCTAAACTGCAGAATTTTTAAGTTCTTTTGAGGCAAGAACATGTCAATCTTTTATATGTCTGCAAAATGCCACGAACATCTACAGCAGTCTATAAATCATAAAGGGAATGATACAAGCAAACAGGAATTATGGGATCTTATCTCTCTGGCAGATTTTGCCCTATGGATAAAAGTAGCTTACAAAGCAATAATGGAATATTATCAGCAAAATAAAGTTTTAGTGGCTTTTTATTCTTAGCAGCATTTTCCTAGCACCATGTCAATAGAAGCAAAGCTTCATCTGGGACCAAAAAGTTCTGATTTGCATATGTTATCATGCAAAATGAGATTTTGTTCTGCCCTTGCCTTCAGAAACACTGAGCCATGCATAAGATCAGATCACAAAATTAAAACAATTTATTGTACTGGAAGTCTCTTCTGTTGGTCTTGGCCAAGTTCCCAGTTCAAGTGATTAGTGAAAGCACAGAAATACTAATTAGCAGGGCAGGCTCCTCAGAACCCGCCCCATTTGTGTTCATGGGGCATTAACAGGTAGACTAACCATGCTCATATTAAAATTACTGTCTGCTCCACCATTAATCACCAAGACAGAAAATTCAATGAGCACTTTCAGCACACAGATAATTTATGCCTGGAGTTTAAGCCCTCCCCATTATTGTGTGGTCCTTCTGCAAGGCCCTGAGAGCATCACCAGCACACAGACATCAAAATCACACCCTGCACACTCAGGAGCCCACCCTAAGGATTCCTACAGCTCTAACTGTTCTTTCTTTGCTCTCAACTTGCAAGTCTCATGAAATTTTCAAGACTTTTCATCAGTCAAAACAAGCAGAATCTTACTCTTTACATTCAAATGCAAGAGCAATCCTTCTTCAAAATCACTTGAGAAGTCTGGGATTTCAAATGTAAATATTTGAAAAGGCATGATAAAAAAAGTGACTTGTCAATATGCATCATCATCCCTGCTTAATAAAACCCCTCTGTACATGAGTTCCAGCACTGTCCTGGTGTTTTATGATAAACAGGTGGAACCCAAGCTGAAATAACAACCAAATAAAGCTTTGATTAGCAGGAAACCAAACTGGATTAGCTATGAAGAGTAATGGTCTTTCATGCCATCAGACAAAGAGTTGCTTCCTGGCTTTTGTCAAACATCAGCTGCTGGTATGAATTCAGAGCTCCCCTCTTGATCTCCCAAAATCAAATAGTCCCATAAACTTTAAGAAAACCTTGTAGCATGAGATCTCCAAAAAGAAAACTTCCCACTTGCAAAAAGCACTCAGGAAACAACAGCAGAATTGGCTGCATTAGAGAAAACATCCAAAAAGCAATTAAAAGGCTCCTCCTGGACTGGGCCCTAACCCTGCCACATCCAACTGCAACACAAACTTCATATTCCAGAAGGCAGCTCCCACATAATGGTTCAGCAACCTACACTGTTGCCAGGAATAGAAAAGTACATCAGACTTAAGCAATTAAGTTTTTCTGTGCTACATAAGCCGGAGAAGAACCATACAAAGAAAATAGCACAGAAATGAACAGGATGAATTACAGGCATCAGCAGTAACAGATAAAAGAATAGCTGCTTTCTTTCATTCAATAATGTATTTGGAGGAATAAAGCTTGTGCTGACAATGAAAAATGTAACAAGTGGGACTACAAATAAACTCACAGTTAGCATTCATTTCGTCAGAGAGAGTCCAAAATTCAGCTTAACATTCACATTTTGTAGAAAATTTCTACCTAGGTCAAAGACTTATCCTACAATTTAGGGCCACAATAGACCTTGAAATTGAATTTTATTTGGAGTGGGAGGACAGATTGGGTTAAGGAAGGTCAGGCTTGCCAAAAACACTTTAGGTTTGTATTTAAGCATGAGTTATGGGGGGGGGGGAAGAAAAATAGTAAAATATAAATGGGGGCTTTTGTGTGTTACTATGCTTTGTTAAAAAAATCCTTATCTACAGTATAAAAGGCACTAGAATCTAATCAACTGCTCCCAGCAGGAAGCCAGGAGTAGCACTTACAGAGTGCAGCAGGCTGACATATAATCATGGCTGAAGCAGAATTACAGCTCACAGAACCCCAGCACTCCTGTTGATCTCTGCTGGAGCTTCGGGGTGGAGGAAGAGGTGGAGGGAAGAAGTCCAGCAGACATCCTCTCATCCAAAAAGGGAAACTAAAGGATTAACTGGTGCCAGCCCCAAAGCTTCACCAATTCACTGAATCACAACAGGCAAAACCACAAATTGTCCCACTGCAGGTGATCAACTTCTTGTTCCATTCAGCCTGTTCCATTCAATTCCTGCTCCCACCCATCCAGTTCTCCAGCTCTTTATACTATTTATTGCTCTCTCTATATATAATATATATATACATATTTTGTAAAAAGATCAGAGAGTTTGTTCCGTAAAACACCAAGAAAGGAGCCCTGCAGTGGCTTTCAACACTCATGCAAAGAATAAAGGTACAAATGCCTGGATGGCTCCAAATCAACAGACATCTGCTGGTATTTTCAGCTTCTGAGAAAACATTTGAAACTCTTTTCCCCTCCACCACAGTCTCTTCAGACCATGTCTATGTTCATCTGGCTTGGGGTTGCCATGTATGTAAAACATGAGTGATTGGAAAAGCTGAGCTAATTGTGGAGCAGCAAACAGCTCCTCAGATCCTCAGACACAGCCATTGGAAATGCTTCTTTGGGATGGAGAACACAGTGAGATGAGGGCTTGAACTTCTCTTTCCCTGTCTCCTTGTAATGCATGGGAAAGGTAAATGTTGTAGGGTGTGTAGGGAGGAACAGAGCACTGGTTTCTGCCTGAATCAGATGCTGGGCTGGGACAGGTCTTATTTCATGAAAGTGTCAACTTTTCAACGTTACTGAACCCCAGGGAGCTCTCAGTCTGATGTCCAGATTGCTGACCACACTGCAGAGGGGCAGGGCCTCCCATTTGAAGAAAATCCTAAATAAAGGCATGCAAAACAGAGAGAGCAGCTGCTCTCTGGCTTCGTGAGCATCAGCTGAGGCTCTGCAATGAGCTCCCCAAAATCTGCCCCTGAAACAAGCGCGAGTGCACTGAGACCTGGGGACAGCAACACAGCCCTGCAGGTGACTGCACAGCAACACAGGTACCAGAGATGGCTCTTGGAGCCCTGTGCATGGACCAATAAACAGCTCCTAACAACAACAGGATGATAATTGGTAATCCAATGAAAATATTTGGTATTAAAGAAAGCATTTTCTCCTACAAGGTGTTGTTAAGCAGCAGTCACAAGGTGTTGTTGACTGAATAAATAACAGTTTTCATTATTAAGGTATTCATAGTCAGTATGTTCCATACTCATCATTACCATTTTTATTAAAAAAAAAAAAAATCTGCTTTTCCTTAATGGCAAGGCTTGGGAATGACAGATGATCCATCAGCTTATCTGCTGATTTTTAATGACAGCATTTTGCATTCATTATTCTCTGCTTAAATGACTCTTTTTAAAAGAGGAATAACTTATTTCTTGCTCTTGTTACTAGAGAAATTAACTGGTACACCATTAAGAAGTGCTTGTCTAACAAAAAGATACACCAGCCACAGACTTAGAAAACCAGCATGGACATAAATTGTCCAAGAGGGAGAGTGAAAACAGGAACTCATACATCCAAAAACCTCCACATCCCCTCACTGCCAAGGTCAACACTTCCAGATTTAAATCTCTGCACGGAAAACTCCCAAGAGGAAAGACAAAATCATTCTTTTTGCTTGTGCAGGGCTGAGGTGGGTGCAGCCTGCAGGGGAGGCAGGGTCCCACTGTCCCAGCTGCCAGGTCAGGGACATTCCCCTGGGAAACCACGGCTGCAGCTCAGCCAGCAGCTCAGCACTGCTGTGGAATCACTCCTCAGGAGGTGAGCACTGCCAGTCCTGCTGCTGCCCTCCAGCCAACACAACCAGAGAGCCCAGAAATGCAGCACCACACATGAAGAGCAACCTCCAACAACAAAGCTCTTCCTGGGATTTGTACATGCCAGGCTTTTGAGCCCAGTGAGCCCAAGAACCCCAGAAGAATCAAACCAGTTCATTAATTACACCAACCAAAAAAAAGGCATTTTTGCAAGATCAAGTTATTGGCAGTTGGTTTTAAGGAAAGCTTTTTTGCTAAAGCTTTAGTGATTTGCCTTAATGACTGCAATATTTCACAGCAAACCCCTGAACAAGTGTCCTGGGAAAACCCACACAGACCAACTCGAAGAGAAAGAATAAACACAGCTTCTGAGTGTGAGTTCCCAAAGACAGGACGTCCAAGTTTGTAATAAAATTGTATTTTCAGCCAAGTGCCAAGGGGAGATTTCCCTGTTACAGGCCCAGTGATGTGAGCTGGTGAACAATCCTGGTGCAAAGTGCTTAACTCCCACTTAATGCTCTTCTCAAATAAACACTGGAGTTTACAAGAAACAAACAAAATTCACATGCTGACACTGACAAAAGCATCAGCCAATTTTCATTTATTTCATTTTAGAAGAGTTTATAACTTTTCAAGTTAACCATAAAAAACGTAAACATTAAAAGTTCATAACTTTTTAAGTTGTAAACACAGGTGAGGCATATTAATGGCAAAATGAGTGAAAATTCTAACTAAAGCAAAAAATAATTTATGCAAAGTTAATGCTGGGCTGTTTTATAATGTATTTGGCACAGATGATTCAAATAAATCAATGTAACAAACTTAATATTTGCCTGTCTAGCAACAGCACCTCCTAACAATAAAATGAGTTTAAGTTTTGGCTAAATGCCTAATAAATGAGTTGTTAGCTTTTGTACTTTAATGCACTGGCTATTAACTAAGCAAGTCAACACATCACGAATGGAATCCAAATGTGTGCAGCAGGCTCTGCCACAAGCCAAACTCATAAACTGGTAAAAGAGGGAATTAAACACACCTCAAACACCAGCTCCCTGATTTCACATTCATTCAATAATCTTTTCCAGTCTATTATATCAAAGAACAATCCAATTATGGTACTTAAATCCCTGTGTACAGTTGCCAAAAATAAATTCCTTAGCAACACTTGAAATATCCCCAGAAATGTTCCTGCGCTACAGAAAATTCCAGTTTCTGATTTCCACAGTATTTCAGGTGTGACACACTAATGCCTGTCATTATACAGAACATGGCTCACCATCAAGACTTATATTTTCTGCAGATTGGTGTCTCTAATTGCAGGCTCTGAGCACCTCCTTTATCATTACACCTGCCACGCAAAAACGAGACAGGTACTTCAGAGCAAGTGGGTACTTAAGTGGCACCCTACATAAAGGGGCTCTCCTGAGTCTGGAATAGGCTTGCAAGCTGGGGCTACATAAAAAAGTACCATATTTACAGAACAATCAGGTCATGCTTCTGTGGCATAAGGGGTGGGATCACGTCTGCTCCCTCCCTCTGGGATTTCCGTAAGGATCCATGAAGATTTCCCAACAGTGAGGGGATGGGAGGTATCCCAAGGTGCTGCATAGATTCCTAAACTCATGCAGAACCCACATTTACAAGATGATTTGCACTAAGAATTGTGTTTCCTGGGTATTCACCCCAGCAAATCCCAAGGAAAAGGCTATTTTTCAAGCCATCAAGGGATAAAGGTGATTAAATTTTGGAAAAAAACCCCAAAATCCAACACACAACCATTTTGTTCCTGGAGTCAGATCTGTTGTGAGAGTGATGAGTTCAGCAGCCATGGTTACCTGGGCTTATCACTCACATTTCAGGTATCAATTAGCACAGCTGCAAAGTGCAAAGCTTTAGAAATTCCCCAGAATTGGACAGATTTTCGTCATGGCCCTCCTGAGGCAGCCCATGTGCCATCACCCCCACGGCCATCAAAACACAGTGCACAGGAAGAGCAGGCAGAGACTTGGAGAAGCCCATGGATTGTGAATATGTCATCATTCCCTCTGGCACCCAGTGTGGAGAAGCATGCAGGCTCCAGTGGGTGAATAACGATTTCAGCAGTCACTCACTCATCTGCATGCACTGGAAATTGGCTCCCAGCCTCCCTGCCACGTTCTTGCAGTCCTAATTATACAGACCACCCTACCCTGAAATTAAACTTTCCCAACTGTTACATCAATATTAAGCTTCACATTGAGGAATGATATACCCAAAACCGAGGTAATTAGGTCAAATTAAAAAACAAGACTAATCTCAGAATGATTTGGTTTGCTTTTCTGCTGCTCAGAATAGGGTTTGGATCAGGTTCTATGGACTACACTCATGAAGAGTTTATTTAAGCCACTCCTTTGCATGTTCACCTCTGCACCAAGGAAGAGACCAAAGAGTCTGGAGTTCCAATGTTTGGGTTTTGTTGGGGTTTTTTTCCCTAATATTTTTCTAATTCACTGTAGTCCCAGTAAACAAATGCTGCCAAAAGAAATTTTCTGCATTTTTCTCTGGATTTGCACAAAGCTTTCTACTGGTTTGGCAAGTCCAGAGATCTTTATCAAACATTAATTTTTATGCCTCTGTTTGTATTGAGTTCTTCCAACAAGATGTTGCATGTTTTCCAAAATTTCCAGACAACAGAACATTGACTTTGCTGGGGCTGCCTGCACTGCACGCCAGGCTGCTCCAGCTACCTAAGGTGCATTTGTTCAAAAAGATTCTTTTGGGTCATAACACGGGATGGAATAAGATGGAACAAGAAGAGAGGCTAAGCCATCACCTCCCTGGGCTGGTGAAACGGGGCCAGGAGCAATTATCTGCTCTAGCAGTCACTGTTCCCTCTGACCCAGCTCTGCTGGAGGTTCTACCTGAGCAGCACTGAGAGACAGGCAGAAACAGCCTTCCAAAAGAGCTGGCTGGCCAGGAGGGAACCCATGTGGCTTCCAGGATATTAGGCTCCCTACAGGAGATGGAGACAATTTCATTTTTCTTGGCCTTGAATGGAAAAAAAAAGGAAAAAAAATGAAAGAGGAAAAAAGACCCTCCAGAAATGGTATTTGATCCTCACACCACAGTTTTCTACAATAAGATGTCCCTCCTACTGCTGTTAATTTGTCTATTATTTTTATGTCCTCTCTAAGCTACTGTGAGGAGTCAGTGCTTTCATCTAATAGGAACATTGCCAAGCTGGCCTGTGTTCTTTCACACAAAAAGGCCGAGATGTAAAGAATAAAGGTTGGTTAAAATTCTTCTAACTCAGGTTTTCTTTGTGACTCAGTAGACGCTTACGTTTGAAATGTGTGTAGATGCTTCTCACTGAACACTCCTTACACAAAGAACAGACTCCGTCAGCCACAAGAGAGGTCACAGCCTGAAAACTGGTGCATTAAAGATAAAATCCTCTTCATCAATGGCTCAGGAGACAGAGCTGTCTTGGGGGTGGCCAAAGGCCAGGAGATGAACTCCTGCAGGATCTAAAGGCCACGGGCATCCTACAGCCACAGCACATTTCCTTGCCCATAACACCTCTGACCTAAGGAAAGCAGCAAGTGCCTAAGAAGAGGAGGGAAACACCCAAGTAAACAGCACCATGCTTCTTCCCACACCTTAAGCACCCCTAATTTTTAATTCAAAGCTTTCCTTTCCAAACCAGCTGAAGTCTGGCTTCATGGAAATGCGGCTTTCATGGTGGGAAGAGTTCCTGAGGAGCTCCAATGTCCTCACCTGCATCAGTCTGGCAGGGGGTGACAGCAGTGGCTTTCCCTCCCCATCTCCCTGACTTTTTAACTTCCCATCTCCCTGACTTTTCCCCTCAACTCTTCTCAATTCTTTCCTGCCTGCTTTACACACCTCCCTGTGTTTCTTTTCTCCCTCTGCTCCTCTTACTCATTCACTTTATAGTACTATGTGAACTCCATGGCATCCAGCCCACTGCCTTTGCACGGCCTAAAATAAGAGCGAGCAAGGCTGGCTGTCTGCAGCAGTTACTGCTCTTTTGTGCTCAGCAACACATGCAATTGATCTCCTGTCAGACAACTGCTGCTGCTGGTGGCACTTTACACACTCGGTGTCCTGGGGCCAAGGGGGTTCCTGTGGCAATAAACACATCAGGAAGTGTTTGAGTGCACGGCCTGACGCCTCCCCAGCGTGGGGAGCAGCCCTCTGCTGTGTGTTCAGTGGCTGCAGCCTGTCTTTCTGGCCTTGTTTATCTTCCAGGAGCACCAAACTCCTCAGTGCAGCAGCAGCCTGCCCTGTGCTGAGCTGACACTGGGTACAAGCACAGCTCAGCCTCCAGGAGGCCAAGGCACTGCAGTAAATCAGCTCAGCAAACCCCAGGCTCATCCTGGGGTGATTGGGAACCTCTGCCCCACAGCCCCTCTCTCTTGATGGCCTGGAGGGAACACCAGACCCGAGTCTGTCATTCTGGAGCAGAGTGGAGGGGAATTCAACACAGAAACACCTCCAAAAAGCTCTAAGAGAGGGTTTCCATCTGGCAGGGAGGGGCTGAGCACCCCAGGCAGCCCCAGGTCCCAGTGGGTGTTTGCTTCTTGCCCCATGAAGTGGGCACTGGGAGGTGAGGGGGGAATGGTGCTCCCAGGGCAGGGACAGCAGGCTCCCAGCTGTGCCAGCCCTGCCACAAACTCTGCCAAAGCGAGCACAGAGAGGGGAGAACCCCAGCTCTCGTTTTCAAGACATCCCCAAAGCTCTAAAAACAAAACCAACGATGCATCTTTGCTCAGCTGATCATCCATGCCAGCAACGCAGATTTACTTTAAATAAATATATGCACAAATCTTAACTGGCAGCAAATTTTACATCTTTCTTTTGGCTGATATTCCTGGTTCAAAGGGTATTCACAAGCACAGAAAAAGAAGTGAATTATTTTAAAACAGGAGGATGTATTTGCATGCCTATAAATACATAAAATAACTGCTTTTCCTGTTTTAAAGACACATCACAATTACAGTTTTATAAAATAAGTTAATAATTTGAATTCTGTAAACACCTCTTAAAATAGTAAAGAAACTGAATGATCATAAGAGAATCTTAAATGTTCATTCAAGTTTAAAGACAGAGGATGTCAAATGTTAGAGCTGAGCGGGACTGCGTCAATTTAAAAAATACATAAATTTCCAGATAACAGAATAAATACTTCTGAGGACACCTGAAAAAAAAGCCTTCTGAAGATTTCACTCTTTCTACTTCTGCATGCTGAGTGTCCCTCATGCAAGTTTAATTTATGCAGTGACAGATATCCTGAGAGACAGAAGCTGTATTAAAGACATGAAGATAAAATAATCCCTAGGTGAGAAGAACCAGTTTGGTCTCAGTAATGCTCTGCTCAGCACTGCAGGTTAAATCAATTTGATTAACTTAGCTAGTTAGCATAAATATAACCCTCCTGATTAAAATACTAGTTTGTCAAGGATCAGACTCTCCTTACCTGGTAATAATCCAATCCAATTTAATGGCTGTTCCTGAGGAAAGAAAATGATCTCTCAGTACATTCCCTTTCAGAGCTGTTGAAACTCTCTGGCCCAAGCTTTTGTGCTGGTGCCTCCTCCCCTGTCCTGAACCAAAGGCTGGGTCACATCAAGTGTTTGTTCTTCAGCTTTCCAGCAAGGAGAGCACTGAGCACCATTAAATATGTTCTGTTCTGGAGCCTTTCAAATGAGACCATGGAAACTCAGCTCCTGCTCAGCACTGATTTGAAATAAGCTAATCCTATAAAATGCTAAATCACTCTGGCAAAGCTCCTGCAATCCTGTTCCTCAGGATATCAGCCCTGACTTATGGGCTACCACAGCTTGCCAAGGTGGACCAGGCTCTCATGGCATTTTTTCAAGCCCTCTTGCCCTGGTCCCACTGCAGGCTAATTTGTGGCATATTCTGAAATGCTTCCAGAGAACTCTCAGGAGCAAAGGACACAAGAATTGCAAGGCTCCACCCATCTCTTGGCAAATGCAGTGGGAAAAACCCACATGGTCTTTACAAAGTGGGATCTGCTTGCAGGAAACCACCAAGGACTCGTGTCTGGTAGACTCCCAAATTTTGGCTATTTCAAAAGCATTTCTTGCACTAACTCAGCATTGACAGCACTGGGTAAGAGCCCAGCCCTTCAGCAGCTCAGCTGTTCTGCACAGAGGGCTGCAAACACCTGATTTTCAGCAAAGCCCACCTGCCCTGACTTCCTTGCAAGCTGTGTCTGCACTCAAAGCAGAAACCCACAGATCCTTCCCCATGGAATGGAAGTGCTCGGTCCCAGCTGCAGGTGTAGAACAGAACTATTTTTCCTTGAAGAATAAACTGTGTCTTTTTGAACCAAAACACTGCTGCTTCAACTATCCCCATCACAATGAGATTCTCAGAGTTCTGCTCCAAGGAGAGAGGCTCGAGGGAGAAGAGATGCAGATGGCAACAACCAAGCTCCTCACTCAACGAGCTACCAAAAACCTCCTTGGAGACAGCAAAAATAAGGGCAAAGCAAGGCTCCACACAGATGAGAAAAGATGTGAGCATGTATACTGGTGTGTGTATATTTAAAATAAATCTCTTCTTTTTATGCTCTTTGTTCAACTGCATTATCAAAAAGGAGGTTTTAAATACAAGCTTATAGGACTACTAAAGAGGTGAATTTATGAATGTATTCCTAACAAAACACACTCTTGAAGGCTTTAATCTATGAATTGTGACAACCTTGGACAAAATGGATTTTTAATAGAATATAATGTAAACTGCCTGAAACACTGTGATAAGGAATTTTTTTTTAAGTAATGCACAAAAAAGGCAACGATGCACTCTGCATGAAAGGAGGAAAGGTCTTAATTTAAAGCATTTTAATGGACACTCAATTTGCGTAGGGAAATGTGAGAAATGGAGATGAAAACCTCCTGATTGTAACACTGCAGAGGGAAGAGGGAGAAAGATTAGGAAAGTAAGCAAATTTGAAAATGCTCCAGCTGATAACAGGGGCTGAAAGGAAGGCAGACAGGATTAGAACATGTCACAGCCCAGAGTCACTGCTCTCCTTGCAGGCTCTGTCAGTCAGGGGCTCTTATCAGAGCTCAGCACTGGGCAGAGCAGAGCCCAAGTGCAGAGCAGACCTGACTGGGGTGAAGGGCACCAGGAGGGCACAGCTGTCAGGCAGGGTGGCTGTGACTCCTGGGGGTTTCTCGGTGTCCCCAAAGCTCCCAGAGCTGTGCCAGGGGCTGGCGGCGCTTTCCACCCTGCCTGAGCCTGAGGGAGGCTCAAACCCACCATGAACTTGGCCAAATCTTACCCAGAAATAAGCTAAGCTCGGCCCAGAGGCTCAGTCCTGGCTTACCCAGTGCTCCTGTACCAGCTGGGCGACTCAGCTGAAGTGAAATTAATTCCAAGAGAGAAAAAAGCATCTCCCCTGAGGTGGATATGATTCTGTTCACTGACAGCTTCTGCTCTGCCACAAAAGAGGCTGATCCTGCACTCGCACTCAGACACAAACTGCCTTCCATGAAGCTCCTTGGATTGCTAAAATGGAAGACATGAACCAGCTCTAGTGACAATTCTGTCACGTTGACCTTAACAGAAGCAAGTTCAGGTCTCCCATCATTGAAATGAAACAGCAGAACTTCTACATAAACACTTGACATTCTTCAAAAGAAACAGGAGGGCCATCATTATGACCAAAAAGACAAATTAAAGGAAAGATCAAAGTTAAATATTTACTCTAAGCACTACAATATTGGCAAATCTGGAAGTGATCTTTCAGCAGTTTCTATTTGCATACTTTAATTAATCCAAAAATATTAAACTAATCTCACAAAAGAAAGGGTCAAAGTATTAATTAACTTGAGATGCATTGCTTTTGTGCAATTTAACAGTTCAACCCAAAGCAAAACTCAGTTTTAATAAAAACTAAGTTACTGTGACAGGTATAATTTCATGGATTAGTGAAACCACATACAAGGCAATAAGTTTCAGTGTTCAGGCTATTTTTTTTTTTGGTCAAACTTCAAAAATAGACCCTTCATTTTGATTTCAGTAACATCAGATGACCTCAATCTTCCTTTAACCTCAGTATTTCACTTCCAAACTGATGGTTTTGCACCTTGCTCCAAGGGGAACAGAGGTCGTGGTTTTTAGAGGAAAGAACCTGATGGGGTTCACAGGGAGCAGACTCTGCCCAGCCACCTGTTGCTTTTGAAACTACCTAAAAGCAGAGGGCAAACAAAATTAAGGGAATAAAAAGCAGTTGTATTTATAGAAGGGCCTTCAGGTACATTTAGGGCAGGCAAAACCCCCAGGGGCTGCACCCAAAATGGACAATGGATCATGGGTTTCAAACTTTTATAAGTTTGGTCCATTTGAATATTGGGGATTAATCTGCCAATTACAGCTTCAGCTAATGAAGTCATTTTCCCCAAGTTTGCTCCCCCAACTCCCTTTTGTTTCCATCTCTGGGGCCTGAGGCAGTGAGGTGTCCTGGATTGCCAGGCCTGGAGAGGAATTGTTGTGTCTGCCCAAAATAGGAAAGCAGGAGCTGACACTGTGTGTGGAGTTTAGAGTTATACCCTAAAGAACTGCAGGATTACAGATATATGAAATATATAAAAGTTAAATCCTAAAGCATGAGCCACTGGAGCTGAGCCAGGCTGGAGCCCCCGTGTCACCTCCCAGCCCCAGGACAGGCACAAAGGTCCCCCCTGAGCCAGCCCCTGTGCCTGAGCTCCCACTCCCCAAAGGGACTCACTGGCCTCAGCAGCAGCTTTGGGGGAGCTGGGACTCCTTGCCAAAAGACAACAGCTTGGAGAAAAAGTGCCAAATGCAGTGGCCAGAGCTCTGCATCATCAGCCCATGAAACCCCAGAAAATATGGATGGAAGGTGGCTGGAACTTCCTGCATCCCCCAGAAGTATGACTTACAAATGTGCTTAGGGGAAAAAAAGGGATCTTCCCCCACCTCCCCTTCTCCTGTTTTCTTTCCTTTTGTCTTTTTTTTTCTATCCATTTTTTTTTCTTTAATTGGGGCACAAGTGCATGGAACAGCTAATGAAGGGAAAGGTTTGCCTGGAATTCATGCCACGAGGCTCTGCAGAGACTTTGAGAGGGGAATCACCTCCCCTGCAAATGTCTGTGTCCCACTGAGTCACCTCCCCTCTGCCCTGGCACTTTTCCCTCGTGGTTCCCAGGCCTGTTTTACACAGCCAGGAGAACTCTCCTCAGCAGTGCCTGTTGCTACAAAGTAATTAAATATCTTCCCATTAAATATCTTCCCACATTTAATAGCTTCCACCTCAGCACTTCCATGGCAGGTACCCAGGGCTGGATGGGATTCGTTTGCTCCCCAAATACAGCTTCAGAAACTAAACAGAGTAGAAACTCTCTTTGTACTCCAAATCTTTGACAAAAACCTTCCTAGGTCTAAGCAATTACCAGCAACCCTCTTCCCCCCTTCCAGGAGTTTTCAGAGAAAAAAGATGGATGCAAAAGACTCTGTGAATAAAAATGTTGACATAAAGTTTCATGATTTCCTAATTATTACACAATTTCTAGCTAAATTTATGCATAGTGTATTTAACTGTAGAGTAACTGCAGGATACTGGAGAGAACTTGCTTGTTTTGCAAAATCCACAATTCTGACTGACACTGTGATTAGGGGATTACTTTTGATCCAGCTGGTGGGAGCATTCCCACCACAAACACACGGAGCATTCCAAGAGTTCAGAGACACTCCGAGGTGTTTTGCAGCATTAATAAATAACAGTGAATAGCTGTTACTTTCATAGCTTTCAAATAAAGAAGGCTGCATTGTCCTATATCGCTTTTGATTGCTCTCCATATTTCTCTGTTTTAGCTCATATTTTTTGTTGGCTCTTTGGCAAGAGGAGTTCTGCTGCCCTGAAAAGCAGATGTGAGCTAGGACTGGGGGAGCTGCCTCCAGTTTAATTCCATGATCTACTCCCAAAAGCTCGGAAGTGAAACAAAAGGGAATCAAGCTCTCATCAGATCACCTACAGCTTTGCAGGGAGGCAGAGGAGGAATGCTGCAGCTCATGAAGCAGTCTGTGTGTGCCTGGCAGCGCTCAGCTCCAGCGGGAGGGGCTCACCTGTCCTCGGCGCCGGGGTCGTTGTGCACACAGGTGAGGGTGGCCGAGCTCCTGGCGCTGTCTGTCTCCTCCTGCACCCCCCACTGGTCAGCATCACTGACCCTGATGTCCGAGATCCTCACTCCCGGGGCCGTCCTGATCCTGTTGGGGAACAGCAAGGATCGCCTTAGCTACAGATAAAGCCAGAGAGGTGAACAAGGAGGCTGAAAGGAAATACTCCCTCTCCCATCAGCAACAGGCTGCAACCACGAGTCACTCTGCTTTAAAAACAGCTCCAATCACTCCAAGAGGTGAGGTATGAGTTTCATTATGTGCAAAGCCAGTCAACTTTAGCTTGAGCAATGTGGAGAGAATAAGAATGGTTTCTGCTCCTGTGGCACCACTCTGATACAAATGAAACAGATGTGATGGAGCATAAGTTGATTTAATTTGCTGTGTCTGTCCTGCAGTTTAAGATGGGGAATAAGAGCAATGTGATATAAAACACATCCTCCTGCCTGCAAACCTTGGGAGTGAGGTATCTTCTGATATTAGGGACGTCTGCATGGAAAGAAATGAGTTTCATTGCTCAAAGACCATAATGCAGGAAGGAGAGAAAAGGAGTAAGTTATCCTAGACTGGGGGAGGAAAATAATTATGTCATTGCAGCAGGATCTGTAAAGCTGGGCACATCAGACTGCTGCTGCCAAAAATAATACGATGCTGACATGGAAAACTTTGATTTCCTGAGAATGGCTAGAGTTTGAGAGCAGTGTGGTAGCTGGTAAATGTCACGGGTTTTTGGCTTTAAAAAAAATAACACTTGCCAAAAATAAAAAGTCCATGCTCCAGCGAGGCTCAGCGTCAGGAACAGATTGCCAAGGAATAGGAAACAAACTGCTTTTATTAGCAGGAACTTCATTTGTGCAGCTTGACTCCTGAAACCAGCCTGGGATTACAACAGGAGTGCTGCAAATATGCCTGGAGAACAATTAGGCAGAGAGAAACTGCTGCAGCGCCACGCTCGCCACTGCTGTGACTTAATTAATTAAAAGCAAAGCCAAGAGGGACCTTTTAGTTATATGGTGGAGTGGAACAGCACTGCTGGGACCTGGAGTGTTATTTAACAGTGAATTGTGATGGGTTTGCCCCATGCCTCATGGCCAGTTGGTGCTCGTGTTACACCATTAAAAACTTCCTTGGAGCTCTGGCTGGGCTCATGTGCTTGGATCAAAGTGAGTTCACCACTCCATGGGTGGTCTTTTCCTCTGAGAAGGAATTAATTCATCCTACTTTTATGATATCCTTATTTTTGCCTGTAAGCCTTTACTGACTCGATGGGTCACATCCATGCCTGGCATAACCAATCTGATGAAAAACATTCTCTGTAACAGGATTTTACCTGATATTTTTCTAATTGTCTCCTTCCTGCTTTCCCACAGGCATTCATATCTCCAAACAGCATTCCTCAAAGCTGATGTGCCCCTTTCCTATCACCTCCTTTTTTTTCAGAGGGACATTCACTTATTCTGTAGTAATTACACTGGACCAAATAATTCCTGCAAGATACCTGCATGGCTTCATTTCAGACTGACTTGTAATTCACACGAGAGAAAGAATTAGGCCCTCAGCAATAGATTCAGTATTTTCTTTCATTAGTCAATCACTTCTGAAAAAAATTATTAGGGCCTGGAAAAAAATTAAAAAACAAAAGTCAAAAAAGCCCAAACAAATCAAAGTACCAGTTTTTAAATTTTCTCTTCCCCAGCCAAAATTTTATCTTTTAAATACAATTCTCTCTCACCATTCTCAGGTTCCCATGTTTTTCTTGACAATGTGTCTGAAAACTTCTAACCTGACTTTTCACCCAGGTCAAATCCTGGTGAATTAAAGGTTAATTGAAGGGCAGGAGATGCTGGGGGGACAGGCACGCCAGGACAGTTGGAACTTATCCACAATTTCAGGACTCATCAGCCTTTTCCCATCTGCCAGAAGCTCGTTATGTCCTCCTACACAGTTTTGCACTGCAGATAGCTTCACTCTGCAGCAGCTACTTTTGTCTATCCTGAACCAATCTAGGGAGGAAGAGGATGAGGAACTACAACGAGGATGAAGAGCTACAATGAGGATGAGGAGCTACAACGAGGATGAGGAGCTACAATGAGGATGAGGAGCTACAATGAGGATGAAGAGCTACAATGAGGATGAGGAGCTACAATGAGGATGAAGAGCTACACCAAGGAGGAAGAGCTACACCGAAGATGAGGAGCTACAATGAGGATGAGGAGCTACAACGAGGATGAAGAGCTACAACGAGGATGAAGAACTATACCAAGGATGAGGAGCTGCAGGAGACAGTTCCTGCATACCTGGGCAGGATTCAGGATCCCTGTGCAGCTCCTCCTGAGGCTGCTCCCCTTTGCCTCCACCAGTGGTCCTCACACAGAGTGTAAGGATGCAGGAGCTCCAACATCCCCCTTTCTGCACATCCAGCTGTTCCAGCCTCTTCCATACTCCCGGCACCCCAAAACACCGACCTCCCTCTTGGCCCAGCCCCTCAGCTGTGTGCCTCCCCTCAGCCAGGGAGCTTTGCTGTTCATCCTCTTGTGTCTGAGATGGTTTGTGCCCTCGGGTGAGACTCTCCTGCTGACCCAAGCCTGGCTTCCATTCAGGGTGACCCTTCAGAGGAGGCTGTGTGTGGTTTTTGGCCGTGTCCCCCTGCCTCGCTGGGTGAGCAGCAAGTGAACAGCGCTCGCTGCTCCCCAGCCACCTTTTCCAAAAGTGTCTCAGAATGCTGCATTTTAGGAAAAATTCCAGTCTAATCCCTTGCATTACATCTGCTCTGGTGGGCTGAGACAAGATGTCATTTTGCATTTTTGGATATCAGTAGAGCCAGGAAGGTTGAAAGAAGGAAGAAACTACGTTCAGCTTCTCACTTAGGAAAAGTCAAGAAATTCAAATGAAACCAGCCTACATATGGGAGTTTGAGCCTACTGTTCCTCAGATAAGTGATTCATATCTTTAAATATTCCCCCAAACTCCAGAGGCACAAAAATTATTGTAAGTGTTGGGGACCAGGGCTTCAAAAAAGAGTAAGAATTTCCTAGCAGAGCTGCCATGAGCTGGAGAAAGGATGGTGAATGGCACGTGTGTGGGCCCTACTCTGTGCCAGGCTTCAATTAGAAGCTTGGGTGGATCATTTCATTTTCTTATACCTCCCTTCCCCACGTATAAAATACTGGAAAGTGTTGCTCTGCCAACTCAAAGGGAGCTGTAAGGATAAATGGAATTGCCTGGGAAAAAAATCTGATGTCCTTTAAATTTGCCAGCTGACAAAAATTCTGCCATCTCTGTGCATGAAACTGTGGAAAGGAGCTGCTGAAATATTTCATAGAACAGTGACCCAATAAACAACTGTTACCACTAAGATGGCTTAACTACTTTTCTTATAATGATAATTTTGAAGTGAGAGGGGCGAAAAAGGAAATTTGGCAAAATTGACATTTCATTCCCATGAAATACTTGCTTTCTGAAAAGCAGAATTGTCAGACAGAAAAAGTGTCCTGTTAAAAGCCCACCTTTAAAACCTTGCAGTGTCCATGGCATTTAAAAATGCATTTAGCAGGGATGTGAGACAGGGAGCTGAGGGAGCTGGGCAGAAACCACCCTGCAACAGGGCCTGTGTATTTGGGATATCTCTGCTGTATGGGGTGAGAAATGTGAGCCCTCCAGCACTGCCTTTGTGCCACTGTCCCTGTAAGATCTCCAGGGGATGCAGCTGGGGAGAGGAGCCAGAACTGCTTCAGAGTGAGCACTGCCCCTCCTGCAGCTCCAAAGTCACGAGAAGCTGCCTGCAATGAGGATTTTGGACACATTTGGTAGCCCTGGCAGGACTTTCCCCTGAACAATGTGTCCCCCATTTACTGCAGATTATAAAGGTACAACTGTGATGGGCTGGAAGGAGCAGCATTCCCAGCCTGCCAACCTGGAACCAGAAACTCTTCTAAAATGCAATCCCAGCCTAAAATGTGTTTGACCCTGTGAATTGAGCCAGTCTAAACCTCTTCTCTCAGTTCTCACTACACAAGGATAGAAGGGACAAGTAATCACCAGGGCTGGGAGGAAATTTAAGAGCTGCAGGAGGGGTTTAAGCATCGAGCACTTGGTGTGGGGAATTCCACAGCCTCCCAGTCAATTAAATGCAAAATCTGAAAGGTAAATCCTTGTCACACACCACCAGCCCCAAGCCTGGCAGCAGGAATTGGGAGGTAAAGTCTTGGCAAAAGGAACTTTAAAATAGAAACAGAAGGAAAAGATATTTAGGAAATAAAACAGAGATGTGCTCACAGCAGATGGAAAATGCTCAAAATGATGTGAAAAACGACTTTTTCAGAGCTATTTTAGAAATCCTCTTATCCCCTCCCCACTCCATCAGGGGGGGAAAGCATGATCTGAGCTAAATTCACTCTCAATGACGTACTAATAATAACAGTTATGATAAATTTCATTTGTAATTTCCAACCATTTCTGTAGTCAGCCCTTCCACACGCTTTTTTAGCCCAATTAAAAATAAAGCCATTATCCTTTCCCTACAGGAAATCCAAGCTGTAACCAGTTTAGTCAACTTGCCCAAAATTATACTCTCTGCAGAGCCAGAATGAGGGTTGATCCATCCCAATTCCCAGCTACAAACCCCTCCCCATCTTTGAGACCAAACCAGAGCAGAGCTGAGTAATTCCAAGCCCTCACAGAGCATTTAACATATTTGAAGAATTGCACAAACAGCAAGCAATTAGTTCTGAACAAGGTCCCTGGGGAGTTTCTAGTTAAAATACATGTGTTTTAGGCTACATTAAACCAAGCATTAGAAATTAAAATCATCACTGAACTCAGACATAACAGCTGGGGACTTCTGGGTGTGGGTGAGATGGGCAGTGTTGCTGTAAAGGATGGAATACAAGGATTCCTGTAGAGGTGGAGGAAGGAGAGGGAGCTGGCTGGGAGATAGAAGCAGGTCTGTGATTCACAGCTCCCACATCCAGTGCACTCCCTGGCATTTGGGAGGGAGGCACAGACAGTCAGGAGTTCATCCCTAAGAGAGTGTGAAAGCAAAACCTCCTGGGAAATGCAGTTAGAGCAGAGGGAGCTCCACTAAGGAGAGCTCATCCCTCTCTTCTCTGTCTTCCTGAGCCTCCTGGACAAAATTCTTCATGAGTAATCCAGAAATATGAGGAAATGAGGTAATGTAAAGTCACCCAGAAAACACATGGCAGGACCAGGAGTTAGACCAGAGCTGCCAAGGAATATTTTGGTATCTTCACCATCCTCCCAGGCAACTCTCCTGCTGCAGAGCCACTGACAGCAGCCAGCCATGAAAGACCAGTCCCTGGCAA
This sequence comes from Peucedramus taeniatus, assembly GCA_013400575.1. Lineage (NCBI taxonomy): Eukaryota > Metazoa > Chordata > Aves > Passeriformes > Fringillidae > Peucedramus > Peucedramus taeniatus. The sequence goes on along the minus strand of WBNO01031359.1, from coordinate 143,478 downwards.
ATTCCCTTCCTGCTGCTGTGGGTTTGGGGTGTGAGAATCAGGAACCCTGTCCTGCCTCTCTCTCACAGAATTTACAACAGCTCAGGGGATCAGGTCCTACATCTCCACAAGCTAAGCAAGTGTTTATTTTTCAAAATATTTTCCCAAGAACTTTAGTTCTTTGTTCTTTTATATTTTAAAAGACCTGTCACAGATTTATGTTCAAATTACTTCCCCATCAAATTCTCCTTAAAATAGCAGCACTGGGCCAGCTGTGTTTGCTTCTGCAATTCCATATTAATGCCACTATAAGCAAGGTTATTTTTCCAAGTATGTAAAATACACTTCAAAATACATAAAGATCCTGCAAAGACCTGAGCCCTCTCCAAAGAGGTCACAAGAGTAGAAACAAAAAGAATATTCTGCTTTACAGCAAAGTAAGACAAGCAGCCTACACAGGCCCATGGAGAGGTGTAACTACGTGGGGAGAAGATGGAAATTTGGAAACAGCAACTGCAAGGCACAAACTAAAGGAAACCCCAGGTAGAAGGGTTTCATGAAGGCACCAGCAGGCAAAAAGCTCAGCATGGCCCTGGGGAAAAGCCAGTGCCAGTGGGTGTAGCCAGTGCAACAATGGTGGGACAAAACCCCCAGGTGTGCCCTTGGGTTAAAGGCAGCTTAATACCCAGAGAAAAGCAGCAACTTCCAAAGCCAGCTGGGGTTTTACTCAAGATTTGACCCCTGAATTCCATCCATGCTAAACACTGCTGCAGTGACTGACCCCTCAGTGTGTAACTGGCTGAAATGTGTTTCCAGAAGCAGCCCTGGCTGTGCTGTGCTCTGCCTGCCTTGGCCCCACGTGCCCCGAACGCCTCCCCACTGCAGGCTCAGAGCTCTCCTGTGCCTCCTCACCTCAGCACTCTGCCACCTTCACACCTAGCAGGAAATGTGCCTTTCCCTCCCCCTGGCATACCTCACTTCCTCCCTGCAGCAGTTATTTTTAAATAACCTTTTGTAGCTGCTGTACTTAACCCTGCAGAGCATTTGGGGCTGCAGCTTCCCTGAGAGCAGCAATTACTGTCACCCATCAGGAAACCTCAGTCCAAACAGAATCAAGGAGGAAAGGCAATGCCAAAGCTCTGGGTAGGACACAGATAAAACAGGTTCAGGGGGGCAAGGCAGGAACAAATCTGCTCAACAGAAGTGGTGGCTGACAGGAAAAAAGCCCAATGACTCAGAGGACAGCAAACCCTTTGAAATCATAGAGGGGATCAATGCTGAAGATCTAGAATGATACAATTACCACTCTTCTACCCAAAAAGGTGAAGCTATCAACCTTTTTTTTTTTTCCAGCCCATCAAATGTTTCAAATTATGTAAAACATTGAGCTCACTAGCATATTGGATTTTGAATAATGAAAAGAGTAAACAGGATTTTAATTTGGATTCTGACAGTAAGGCGCTTTCCATGTGATAAATTAACTATTAGGGAAGACAAATTAACACAACCACCCCTTGAGTATGATGGCTTATGATTCTGAGGAAGCTTTTACAGAAGCATGATAAAAATAAGGCAGGATGAAAAACAGGATATGATGATGGAGGGAGTATTTTACCAAAAATTCTTCCTCCTTCTCTTCACCAAACTGTGCATATAACTTCTCTTAAAAAAATGCAGCAGCTTCTCTCAAGAGCCCCCCATTTTTCCTAAGAATGACTCAACATTTTAGGAGAGATCTTCAGCTGCTCTAGATGACCAGATTGATGAATTTTAAAGTGCTTGTTTAACACTGAGATGTTAAATTTGACATCTGTGAAGCAAGGTCAGGAGAAGAGGTGTCACCCCTCCTTAGGAATTTTTTTGAAAGGGAAGGTGTCTGAGAAACATTTTCTAGGCATAAGACCATGCTCATAAAATCAGCAAAGAGGATGTGATCAACTTCAAAGCAGCCAAGCATCATGTTATATTTCCATATCCAAATGAAAACTCCCAAGTTTTGTCATTTTTTCAAGGAGAGAAGACATTTTAAGATTTCATCTTCACATTTCAGCAGAAACCCCATTTTTCAAACTGCTCTCTCTCCCTCTCTCAGGTAAGCAAATACAGCTTAGAAAAACAGCAGAAAGGCATCCTAATTGGCTTGAAATTAAAGCTATTAATTTTTATTCTTATTTATTCCTGTCACTAACCAGACCTGTTTTATATGGATTTCCAACACTGCTATGGAAACCTGAGAGGTTCTGAAGCCTTTATGTAACATGAGATGAAAACGCCGTCTCCCACAGCGAGCACTGTTTTCTTTGAAATATGTCAACAGTGGAATTTTGTCCCTCTGGGAGAAAAAGGGTTGCCAGGCACTGAGACAGGAGACATCAGGTCCAAATCTATTGACTCAAGACATGCTATTAACCATTTAACTCTCTGGGCAACTTCAAAATAAGGATGTTTATTCACCTTTGCTTGGAAATTCATGCAAGGAGAAAAAACCCTACTATTTCTATGGAGACACCATGTACTTCTATATCTAAAAATTGTACAGATACTGAATTTCAATATAGTCCTGTAATTTTCCAGTAGTACTTCAAACTGCAGGTCAAAAAGATCTGTAACAATTGGCATTTTCTTAATAAAACTAAAAGTCACAATTTATTGGAGTCCACCTGAGAACATTGTTGTACCTTTTACATAAAAATTACTTTAATCAAAAGCAAGTGTGGGTCTAGACTGTGCTGAAAGCTCCTAAATTCCAGCAATCTCATGACAGCAGTGAGACAGGCCTGATGTTTGGGTGGCCAACCCTGGCATCCCACTAGCCCAGCTTCAGAGAATCCTGCTACACCAGCATGGAAGGGAAACAGATCCTCTGTCCTTTACCTGCCTGGAGGGCAGGAAAAATTGCCCAGAATTTGTAAATGAACACACAATTCCTAAAACTCACTGGACACTTTACACATGCAAAGTATCCAATAAACATGAATTAACCATTCCTGCTATAAATCAGAAGGAGACAGGTCTTTTTCCAAGCCTAAACGATCCTTGTAGTACCGAGCAGCTCCTGATATCCCTCCCTCCTCAGGGTGCACAAGCAGCTCACAGCCTGCCCTGAAAGAGGAGAGATGTTTTCCTTCACCCCAGTGCCTCTGTGCAGGTGATTGAGCTGGGATGTGTGCAGTGTGCCTCCAGGAGCTGGGAGTGCTGGCACGTGCCCTCAGACATCTCCAGGACTGAACTCGGTGCCCTCCTCCCTCCAACACAGCCATTTGTGCTAAACCTTCTCTGCAGAGAGGAGAGGTGAAAAGCTGGAGTGGTTTTCTGTGACACATCTACAGAATAAAAATCAAAGCCCCTTCAGTCTCTCCAACACTCCTCTGAAAGATCTAAACTGCTCAGACCATGCCCTTTACCTTGAAACCAGTGCAATGCTCTGAGAAATTAAACTCTTCCTTAAAACCCAGAAGTTTTAAGGGAGAATATGCATTACCAGCCTGAAGGAGTTCCAAGTATTTGAACTTGGAATTCTTGCAATCATGCAGAAACACAGCTTTGGAAGCCATAATGAAAAAATCAAAGTAAGGTAAAAGTTTCCTCCTGCAAAGACAAAGCTACTTACAGGTTTCTTTTTATTGAAAGGCTCCTTTCAGAGATCATCACTGCAAAAACATTTGCAGCCTGAACAGAGTTCAGGCCTCCTGAGAGACAAGGAATTGTTATAAAAGGGTCATTTTTCTGCCTGTACAAATAAAAAAAAGCTCTGAAGGTCAGAGATTCTGGAAGTGCCTAAACAACAACAAAATAAAAACTTTCCATCCCTCTCCTTGCAAAAGCAGATAACGAGCTCCATGGCTTGTCCTGGTCAACACTGGAGCAGGGTTTACAGCATTTAAAATACTCCATCACTGCAGCTGAATTTGCTCACCATCCTCAAGTCTCAGACATTTCCTTTTAAAAGTTTATTAAATCCAATAATGTATTATTACACTTAATTCTCTTTTACCAGACATCAATATGTATGACTTAGGGCCCAAAGAACCTTCCTGGGTTGCTTAAAGCTGCACCAACAGAAAAATAAAGTAAAAATGAACATTCAAAAGAGCAGATCTTTGAAAACTATATACACTTTAATTCCACTGAGCTCATCCCAACCCTTGGCACATCCAGCAGTTGTTTAACAGCATGGAGTGGTCTTTAAGGGATCTGTCCTGCATTATCCCATGCTTGCTCAGCACTCTGAATACAGAAGCAGCACAGAACAGGTTCTTACCAGGACCTCCACCAGGCAGTGGCAAGGAGACACTGACCTGAGCACAAGGGATGGAGTTAGAGGGAAGTGAAAAAAAAAATTAAAAAACAACACAGCAATGAAAATTCTCCAAGAATTAAAAAGGCCACAAGAACTTTGCCTGAACTAGTAGTTGTTGTTTTTATTGGAGTATTTTATGGGGTTTTATGTTGTTTAATCGAAGAAAGAAAATGGATGCCATAAAATATGCAGAGCTAACTGGGGCTGCAGAGTACATTGCTGAATATTGCTAGTAATGCCATTTCCCCTTCACTGTCAAAAAATAAAAATATCCTTCTTTATATCCCTGTCACATGGAACAGCAGTCCTCTCACGCTTGCCAATCAATCATCCTGGAGTGCACCTTTACCTTGAGCACTGTGTGCTAGGACGGTGAATAAGGGAACCTTAGGAAATAATCTCCCTTTCCACAAGATAGAATTCAATTTCCAGCACAGCTCAGGCCAGTACTTTGCTTGAAAAGGTGGCACCATATATTACAGCAGAAAAGCATTTTTCTGCTGGTAGTGAAAACTTTAGTGAGCATTATGATTATGTGGTTTGTACTCCAGGCACCAATGACCACTGAGCAGGCTAATAATGAGTGAGTTCTGATGAGAACAGCCCTCCAGCTGGGATAAAACATCAAAGACTTTTTTCACCCTGTTTTTTTTCCCTCCATTCTCCTTTCATCACTATAAGATTTTTTTTTCCTAAGCTGCAGACAATTTTCCAAGATCCTCCTCAGGAGGCAGCACTTCACTCTGGTGCTCAGGTAGCCCCAGCCAGCCCTTTGGCCACGGTGCCAACAGCTTTTATCTCTGGCAGCCCAGTTTGGTTTCTCCAGGTGGTGCTTCTCAGGAGCTTTTTGAACACTCTCTGCAGGTAGATTGAACCTTCACCAATGACTCTCTGAATCCCCCTTTGGAACTCTGCAGTTTTGGCAAGGATTTTGCAAGTCCCAAGCTTGGTTTCCCATCTGAGCCCAGCAGTGCAGCAGAGGCTGGCTGGGTCCACAATCCCCTGCAATAAACTCCAGGGAAAGCCCCACAAATGAGTGGTGCCAAACCCTGTCTGCCTGGATTTGCCTGCAATGCTTCCAGCTATGAAGATGAACAGACAGCTTTTTGCCTCTGGACACCCTGAAGCCCCAAGTCCCAGCTTTTGCTCTTCAGATCTGGCCAAAATATCATTCTGAAAGCTGATGTGTGACAGACAGAGCCCAGCAGCCCCAGAGCCAAAGATGGGCAAAGAGTTCAGGAGGATTCAGCCCTCCAAAGTGTGTTGCTCACAGTGCTGCCACAACTTAGAGAGCTTACCCAGCCCTGCAAAGCTGTCAGGAAAATTTACCAGCCACCACACAAAAATTACTTGCCGTTTACCAGAGTGATTGATGGTAATGCAAGAAACTAATGGCATTTTACTTGCCTGTCGAAAGAAATTACTCACCCTGGACCAGCAGGATTGGGAAGGATTCTTTAATCCTTACAGCGATTTTTAAATTAAACTCAAGTGTTCATAGGGCTGAAGATCAGCCACAGACAGCAGTTGGCTTCAGGATGGATTCCAACATGATATAGCAGGGACAGACAGGTCTGGCACAGCAACAGCAGGGTGACAGGCAGCTGCACACTGTGCTTCTGACTTCTTTTTACATTTGCAGATTTCAGGAGGCCAAATCCATTTCCAGATCGTTAATCTCTAACAAAGACCTAAGTCTTGGACTCGTGCATGTAATAAAAAGTTGGGGAATAACAGGACAAAGAGGCCATAACCAAAAACTGGAGGCTTCAGTGGCAGAGGAATGTGCTCCCATTTTGTCTCTGTGTTAGAAGAGCACTCCAGAATTAGGGATTCATTCATTTCCTGATCTGTAGAGGGATGGGACCATTCCCTCTGTAACTTTTCCTTTCCTTCCTAACAGCATCCTAAAACCTCCTTTATCTTTAAGCCCTTTCCCTTTACCATTGCAGCTGTAGCCACCAGGATTCTGTGTTTTGGTTTCACCTGCAGAACCAGCACTCCCCTGGAAGGACAGCAGATCCTCCACCATGGCTCAGTCACATCATCCTTGTTAAAGGAGATACTTCTCTAGTTTGGGGGCAAACAACATTAATTCAGGAGATTGCCAAGGAGGAAGGACTAAAAGAAGGTCCTTGAGCAGCTGATTCTTACAAGCAGAACCACAGGTGGCTCCAACACTCAGCACTGCTCTGGAGAAATTCTGGAAGACAAAAAGCAAAGGAAAGCCCAACTTTTGAGGATATGAATGAGCCATTCTCACAGCTTTGATTTTGGATAGCCTGTTTTCTTGACCAGTCTTTATGATTCAAGCTCCTTACACATCCTCAGACACCAGATGAAAAACCATCTCTGCCAAAGGTCACAATCAGAAAAGGGAGAGGAGGAACAATTACAAATATATGAAGACTACACAGGCCTAGGTGCTAGATATCAAGAAGCCTCTTAAACTGTCAGCATGTCAAAGAAAACACTGCATTTGCAATAACACTCCAAAACCAGGCTTTCCCACTGAGGGGGGCAGTGGGGCACAGAATCAGCTACCTCAAAATCCAGCCACAATCCATTATAACAATTCAGTGACTTTCATAGAAAAACACTCACACTGAGACACTGTATCCAACTGAGCATTAAGCACTTCCCATTTCCGTTCTGCTTTCCCAATTCTACTAGTCCCTAACCCTGTTAGTCATGAATTCTTGAGTAATGAGCCTTGTTTAGAGGATGTGAATACTGAAATTGCTCTGATATACAGGCTCTAACCACAGAAAGACAATCTAATGCAGCGAGGGAATCTGCTGTGCTTAGAGGGGATTCCAAACCTTCAATAAAGGAAATCAGCTGTTAAGTCATGCTAACAAGGGGCAGCACGCTGTGCTCTCAGCTCCGTGGTGCCATGTGATGGGCTCACAGCTTGGCATCTGGGGGCAAAATCATCTTCATGTGTTAAGGATGTTTAACATCTGCTTGTAAATCTGGGGCCGGTCAAAAACCGGCAGTGAGTGGAGGGAGGGTGATGCCAGCCTGGTTTTACACCAGAATCCTTAACTACGAGGAACATGAACACACACACATTTCCCGAGCCTGTGCAGCAAGGACCAATAACCCAGGGCTAAACTAATTATGGCTCGTTATGCTTGAGCAGGAAAACAGCAGCAGCTCCTCTCCTGCTTCAAGGGGATGTGTAAAACAAGTGTCTCCGTGGCTCTTCTTCCCTGTGCCTGCAGGGGAAGAGCTGTCTCTAGGGAGTCTTCAACTCCCAGCGTGTCCAGAGGAGCAGATTTCCTCCTCAGCTGGGGACATGGGGACAGGCAGGACAGCTCTGCTCTCCAGGCTTGACAGCAAGGCTAGACAAGGCCCTCAGCAGGCCAGCCTTCTTGTTGAATCTAACATAAAAATGTATTTCTCACGACATGAAAAATCTGATACAGCAGTGCAAAACAAAAAGAGAGAATTCCTCATTAAATAGCATCGCTCATCACGTACCCATGAATATTCATAACAATATGGGGGGTGGAGGGGGGACCTTAACTATACTTGAAATGGTTTATAAAATGCACCAAGATGGAAGAAATGTTCCTTGTTCTCCTACATCAGGCACTTTCAGACATGTTTCAGGAGCCCAATCCTAGAGAGCAGGGGATTAATTCCTGAAGACAAGCCCCTTTCCCCCGAGCTCCTCCCCAGCTCTTCTCAGAAAATGACCTTTTCTGAACTTAAAACATCTTGAAACAGACAGAAAGATTAATTATGCTCCTCCCTACTTCATCTTCACAGAACATCTGAGTGGTTTCTACAGCTGCAAAACCTTTATGTCCACTGTCCTTTTGACTGTGCTGCTGAGATATTCAAAGACCATTAAAGCAAAGGGGAAGACCCATTCACTGAGACTGTGTGGAAAGGAGGAGGGGAGGAAGGCTCAAAATTATCTTCTACTTCAGTTAGCCAGACACAGCTGGAGAAGATTTATTCATAAATCAAGCTCTCCCCTTTCAAAAAATCACCTGTTCTCATGGTGCTCTGCACACAGGTAATGCTGTTGGGACTAAAAGGTTGAGAAATGCAGCCTGATCCAATGCTTATTCCTACAGAAGATCCATGGGATGAAGAAACAAAAGCAAAACAACCTGCCCTGTATTTTTGTGGACACAATTTTACACCTACAAGTCACAACTGTTTTCCAATTGCAACATTAACAGGAGTTGGAGCTCACCTTTCAGAGCAGCTTCCTGCATGGGTGGTGTTTGTTGATGCCTGCCTGATTGTGGCTGTAATTTTTTCATCCAGCAATTACTGTCACTGTATCAGACCTTATCCTAGAGTCAAGTGCTGAGGCACTAAGGGACAGTGTTTCCCCAGAAAGTAATTGCTGATACAAAGCCTTATTCCCAATTACCAGTGTCAATAACTTGTGGATATTAAAAGTGAAGACAGTGTATTACTGGGCTGAGATTGCTTTCTAATCTGATACCTGGGCTATAAATGATCTGATTTGCTGATGAAGAACTCAAATTACCAAGGCACCATTCCAAAAAATCACTAAATATAAAGCTGACATCTTTTGATTTTCAGTGGCACCGAGAGCGCTCCGTTCCTTCCTGGTGGTGTTGCCTCCCTGGCTTGAATCTTCACTGTCAAGACATCATCCTCAATTAACTTCAGGCACCACTACTCTCAGTTTTAACACTCTGCCCACCAGACTAGCAAAAGTGGGTCTGCAAGCTGTAATCTCAAACTCATCTATCAGAAATACCATTATCCATCTTTTCTGCTTTTTGGAGCAGTGAAACCTCAGAAATATCACTACATTCAAGTTTTGGCTTAGTCCTGGGAGCATTTTATCTTATTTTCACTTGGGGAACACCTTTCTTTACTGAATATCCCTGCAGTTAAGATCTCTCTGCAGCTTTATATGAAATTAAGTAGCCAATGTCATACACATGGTGCTGCAAAGACTAAATCTTGGTATTAAGCAAAGTGAGGGTTTAATTTCCCTGCATGCAGCAGGTGAGATGGGGAAAGGCTAGATTTGGAGAATGTAATAAGCAGTCACAGGTGAACATAAAATATAAATGCAAAATGCATTTCCTCATATTTATTGCATTTTTTACATCTAAATCAGGCAGATTTCATTCCACAGATTGAGACTGATCTAAAGTAATTTAGTGGGAGGCTGGTAGTTGAAACACATAATCACATTTCTAGAACAATGTAATTACATTGAATTTAATGTGATTTCCTGCCACAAGTTTAAAAGTGCAGCCTCCTCCACATTCTCAATTTATGCTGAACATGACACTTGATGTAGGCCTACTTTTACACAGCCAGGTAGAGCATTGCATAAGGGGAGAAAGTACTCTGTGACCACTTGAATTCCCCAGGACCATCAGAAAAAGATGCCAGTCATGAAGTACCAGTAAGCTCAAATCTTACATTTCTAGGAAGATGCTGTTTCAGAAGATGACCATTGATTTTAGATTTCCTTTTCACTAAATGTCTCACAAGGAACAATTATGCCCACCTTAAGAACTCCTGCACAAGTCAGCTCTGCTCTGTGGAGCAAAGAAATTTGATTGGAAATTCACAGCAGAGGAGTTTTCAGGATTTTGTGGGTTGCAGATGTTTCAGAGAGTGCAATGATAAAGACTTTTTATAAAGATCAGGCTAATAAATGGATAGGGCAGGTCAAACCCATTAAGAACTGCTAGGAAATACTGGGGGGGAAAACTAATTGCAACCTGAATGCAGACCAAGAGTTTGAATACTAAAATAAACACAAGGACAAAGGGCTGGAAATGTATCAAAGCTAGGAATAAATCAGCACAGTCATTGGTGTTTATTTAACCCTACAAATTAGTTAAAAGTTGATCTGGAGAAAGTGTGCAAGCCAATGCATGAGGACAGTGCTGCCAAAGCACTGCATAAACAGGAAGGTTACTCTTAAAAATAAATAACACTAAGTTACAGCTGATCAGATGAAATTCTGCCTACGAGACAACTCAAGTAATCTGTTTGCAGAATAATTCCAAAGTTGTACAAATGGAGGCATATTTACAAGCAATTTGCAAACAGAAAGAAAAATGAATAAATTGATCAAAAATGCTATTTACTGCTGGCAGTTCATTTGACTTTCTGCAGAATGCTTCAACATTTATATTCCTTCATTGGAATAAATAAGTATTGAAATATAATGGATAATGAAGCAGATGCTAAAAGGCAAAGTGCACAGGATTTTTCTTCCCCCCCAAGACCAATATAAATCTGAATGAAATAAACGTTGAAAACTTGGTTTTAAAGCTGGAGACTTTTATGAAAAGTAAACAAACAATGGATTTAAAGCAGTATCATTACTGATGAATCACAACACTATGGAAATGGCCTTGGAGAACTCCAAATGCATTATACACTGTGGAAGGGGAAGGAGAACAAGAGAGAAGAAAAGCCCCTGAAAGGAGACAACACTGAGCCCTCAGTCAGCCCAACCACCCTGTACTGATGTCACAAAATCGGCCGCATTAGGTTATAAAGCCAAATCTTAGGATTACTCCATGCATGGAAGTTTTCTTTGGCTTGAACAAGAAAAATATCAATAGCTGCAGATTTGAAACAAACCAAGGAGAGACCTCAATGTCTTTGAGTGGCTTTTTGTCACTCCCTGCAGAGCACTGTGCTGTGAAAGGCTCCCACAGCCAGCAACTGTGCTCAGGGGGCAGCGACAAACAGGACAAAACCAGGGGACAGGAAAGCTTTGTCTGGGAGACGACAACGTGTATTACTGATGGCTCAGCCAGCTGCAGACCTCAGTGCTTGGAGAGGATAATGGCTCTGTCCCAGGAAGGACTTGAGGAGGGTTGAAGGCCGGTGTGAGTCCCACAGGGCACAGCAGGACAAGCAGCGCCAGCGCAGCCGCCACATCCACCCGCTACCGACCCCACCACACATCCAGCACACAGCTCAGCTCTTCCTCCTGAGCCTGACAAGCTTCCCAACAGCTGCAGCATCTCCAAACTTCAAACCCTTCAGCAGGGTTTCTTCAAGGAGTGAATGCATTTGCTGAAATTAATTTTGGGCTGCAGCTTCTTAAAAGGTGCCCATTTCTACATCAGGCAGATTAGCGGCAGAGCCGGCTGGAAGCTGCAGTCTTAATCAAAACCCAAAATGTACTAAGCAGATTTTCCCTTTTGTTTAGTGGAAAGCTGCTTCCTTCAAGGTGACTCAAGACAAGAGGCAGTTTGCTCAAACAATAAGAGATTTGCCAGAGGTCCCCCTTTTCATCCCTGATCACTTCCTATGGCTCAGGAAGAGTCAGAACCTGCACTAATGTCAATCATTCAGCTGCAAACCAGAACCAGCCAGACACAAACACTGGGATGCAAACTTGACCAAAAATGGTTAGAAATAAGAAACAATTTGGCTACAGTGGGATTACAACTACATTAACTGGGAGGTCAACCCAACTATTCAGAGCTTCCATTATGAAGTGAAAGAATGCAAATCTCTGCTTACCCCATCACCACTCCAACAGTCACATATTCAGATTTCTTTCTGGAATAAGTGCAAATTTGCTTTGATTCTATGACATTTCATCATTTAATACATTTATAGCATGTCAAGGGAAAACTTGACTGAATTCACAATGCTGTACTGATTGAGTTCCTAATAGGAACAGCTGTCAGAAGGACTGGTAAGGATAAATTTCAAAATCACATTTCCTAGTTGGCAGAGGACTTTCTGCACCTATGTACAGAACTTTCTGGAACACAGAGATGGACAGCCCCTCAGCCTATGACATGGCAGCTGCTGCAGCCACACCAGTGCCTACACAAAACTTTTTCTCCAGAGTCCTGCACTTGAGTCTCACAGTTGTGGAGTCAGGAAAGCTTTGCTGGAGACTCACGAACAAGCTGTGGGAGAGGAGTGAGAGACCAAGTGAGGGGAACCCACTGAAAGGTCCCCCAAATACAAACTACCCAAGCACAGAGCTCAGGTGTGAGCAGAAATCACAGAGGCAGCAGAGCTGGAGGTCAGCATCTACCTTGGCTGAAAATGGGGAAAGATGACACAGAAAACCAACTAAATTCAAGTTTAGCCCATGGCCAGTGCCCCAAGCCCAGAGCTTCCTGCCCCTCTCAGTCTCTATCTGTGAATGGAAAAACATCTGGGGAGTTTTGCTCTGCTCCTGATCCCTCCTCGAAATCTTCACATTTGTTTAGAAAGGTCTTCAAAATACAGCTCCAAGGGAACCCGAGCATTTCCAAATTTCTCTCCCTCTTTGCAGAGACCTGCAAAGCCCTGAAGTGACCTACCTTGAGCACCCATGACCCTGTTTTAGGCAAGGAGGGGAAAAAATACAGTGCTTTTCAATACTTGAAACCAACCAGTTTCAAATAAATATTTCAAATTGTCCTGATTGTTAGATAAGCAGCTTCTGCAAAGAGATTGCAAACGTTGCAATTGTTTTGCCATACGGTCGCCAGCAGCTGGAAGCTCTGAGATGCCCATTTCAATCAGAAATTTTCCATTTCAAATACATTTGGCTGTTTGTTCGTAGCAAGGAATGCTTCCCATTACGAGAGCTTTCAGAAGACCACAAGGAGTGAAGCACAGGTGGCTTTTCTTGAAGAAGGGGCAAAGCACAGCTTTCTGTAAACACTCCTTTTGATCAGTAAATAAGTAAGAAAAGGTGCTGTGCCACACTTTCTGCACTGCTATTAGGCAGCTGAGAGGCTCCTGCTAGACCAGACAAAGCCTTCAGTCAGTCCCACAGAATATTCCCAAACAAATGAAAAGAACAGGGGGAGGAATTCACTTTAAAGTGCATTCATTGTACTTTCCTTTTCATTAAATATAATAATATGCAACAGCTCCTTGTGGTGTTGAATGGACAATACTCTTCACTCTTTTTTCATGCCAGCACTTCAACCACTTGTACTTACATTCTTCCACCTAATCATTACCTCGCTGTTGTTAAAATCCATCATGCACTAGGGGCCAAATCTTGAGGTCCCCACTCAAACCCTCTCTTAAATGAGCTCTTAGGAGGATTTTTGCATGATTAAGCATCACAGGTTTTTTTCCCTGATATTTGAATAAAGAACACAAGAACTGGCCTTGATCATTACCATAATGCTTTCATGTTTTCCACAATGCCACTCAAAAGCCTAAAAATATGGCATAGAAGCCCTGCAGGGAATTAATGCAAAGTGTCTGTATTTGCACCAGGAACCAATTGCTGAAAAAAAAAAAAGAATATCTGAAATAAACCTGGAGGATGCATTAGCAGGAGCACTTGTGAGCAACTTGCCCTTTAAAGTACTCACGGGACAAATTCATCTCGAGAGTCACTTCAAAGAGAATGGTCTGTAATCAAAATTAATCACAATTAATTTGGCCCTAGGTTTCTGCCACAGAGAGCAGCTCCTGCAGTCAGCGCTGCGGGCAGGGATCACATCCACAGCGTCCACCTCTGCTGATATTGCCAATTCTGCTCTGCTGGTGCCATCATCAAATGCTGCAACAGGATTCAGGCCAAATTTGCTTATCAGCTCTGAACCATGAGGCCAGCCAGCAATATGTGCTGAATGGTGCTCTTTTGGAGGATGTCATCTTTCTATTTATATTACCTAATTCTTCTCCTCCAGCTCCCCGTGGCAAACCAACAGTTGAAATCAGCCAGTGGAAGCTAATAGGGTTATGTAAGTGTCCATTTGCTGTACATATGCTCTCCCCCCTAAGGCAGGCAATCACATGAGAGAGGCACACCTTCCATTTTTGATGTCTAAGCACATCAGAGTTTTGGAGATGCTTCAGACAGTGTCTCCACCCTTGCTGGAGGAGCTGAGCAAGAAGCAAGCAGCACAGAACTGTCACAGGGGCAGACTCAGAGCCAGACAAGAGACACTTCTGGGCTGGACATGGATCCTCACCTGCCCCACTGAACCAGGCAATGCCAGCTCCACATGTGGCCCCTCTCAAGGCATTGATGAGCAGACACAACCCTTAAACTTCTTGCCTAGGCTTAATCCCTTGCTCTGCCAGCACAAAACCAAAATATTTCCTTGATATGGAAAGATGCAGTTTCCCTGCCTCTTGATTCCTCTCAGTCTCTACCATCTGTTTCAAAGTAAACTGGGTTTATGGATCTGGATAATTCTTTTGTTCCAAAAATATTTAACTTACACTTAAAAGAAACAATATTTAATGCCTGCAATCCATTAATTATCATATCCTTCACCCCAAGGTATGTAAAAATGGCACAGGCCCTATAATCTGAGGGACTGTTGGCACCAAACCTCTTGCTCTCTGGAAGTATCCAGGGTTTAAAACCTCAGGAAAACTCTCTAGGAAAGTTGAACTCCTTAACACCAATTTAGTGTTAAAAATATGACACGAAGTTTAAAGTAGGCATTTTAATTATGCATATTCACATTTTTTTTGTTGCTATTCTACTCTGAAACTTTGTCAGAACAGAGCTCACCTATATACAGCACTAAGGTTTTACCCACAATCAGAATCTGCAAATTCAGTTCCTCCAAGCATTCAGTCACGTGAAGACAGAACTGATTTCTGCTGCCCCTTCTCCTATCTCCAATGTTATTTTGGGAGGTGTATCTTCCCAGAATGTAATAGTATCACTTCAAAAACACCCCAAGGTTTTGCATGTAAATTCCCATGACCTATATCCAAGGCACATGAAATTCAGCAATATCAACTGGAAATGCTGGATTCTTTTCCACAGAGAGGTTGCTCCCTCCTGCCAGCAGATGGGCTCTGCTGAACCCAAAGAATATGATCCGAGCCTGTGTCAGGCTACAACAGGGCAGAAAGAGAAGGAGCCATCACAGCAAATGAGGAATGTGTCATTTTCCCCACCTTTTCTTGGATGGTGAAGCAGAAGCACAAGGAAAACAAGCAAATCACTCACGACCACAGCAAGAACAGCACCAAAGTCCCCAAGCACAGGACACGCTACATACTTGTAGTAACAAAAAATATATCTGTCACTGCATGTCACACGAGCTCATTCAAACTAAAAATTTATCACTTGCTTCGGACTCCAGCCAGGTGACAGCAAATATATCATGGAGCTGTCAACAATCTGCTAATCTGGGCTGTGAAGTGTAGGAATACAAGAAGCTTAAAAATATACTGCTCCTTCAGAAACCATAAATTTTGCTGGCTCTTTCTCACGTACCACTGGGTAATAGGTCTGCTCCAGCTCCTTCACTCCCACCTCCTGCAGTTAAACAGTTTCATTTTGCATGTCTATTTAGAGAGTGACAATCAGCCACACGAGGCAATCACCCATGGGTATAACTACAAAGCAACACAGACCCTCTCTGGTTCTGTGACTGAGAAGAATTACCAGTGGCAGATTTAACTGCAAAGCTGGTACAGAAATCCCAGGACAGACTCAACTAGATTTTCAGAGACAGCTGGAATAACACTCCTGCCCATCTGGAAACCTGAGCTGTTGTGCTCTTTGGAACAGAGAAGAAAGCAAAAAGAAGAGAAGGAAGACCTTTCCTCATCCATCTGAAACCAAACCACAAATCTAGGCTGTACCTTTTGGAGACAGTGCAGAGGATGGCACAGTCCCATGAGTGAACACTCAAGGACTTCAGCTTCTCCTAGCTCATATATTGGACAAAAATTCAAACTGAGCTGGGGGAAGGAGCTTTGATTAATAAACACAGGAGAAGTTTGAAACAATACTTCACAAATAACAGCTTGTGACATTTCACACTAGGCACATTTCTGGGAGACTACAAACAAAAGCAAACTTCCTTGTCCAAGTGATGATGCTGTATGGGCAGCCAGCTCACTAAGGACTACATTATCCTGCTCAGCCTAAACACTCCCGCTCCTCCAGCCCTGTGAGCTGGCCTGGCTGGAGAAGGCAGATTGACTCACTGTTCTAGGTGAAAATTCAGCTCTTTAACTGCATTGCTCTTACGCCAAACACCTCGGTGTGCCTGCCATTCTTCATTTCCTCCTCCGGCCACAAACTTCCATTTTCTCTCCTCAGCTCTTAAACAGCGCGTAATTACAACTAATTATCGATCACTGAGGGATTACTGGATGACAAATCCAATTTCCACACTGTTATCAAGGCATGACTGACTGGGGTCCAGAGAGGATGAAAGGTACCTGTGCTGAGGAGAACCCTGCAGGTGTCTGAGCTGGGTGGGAGCAGCGTTGTGCAGTGGCACCTGAGGGCTGATGTGTTTAGGGACCTGTTACACAAGACTCCATAAATCTACACCATTGACAGTCCCCACCCCAAAGAGATTTACAGGCCTGCACAAGCTGAGCCTTTTACATCTGTAAATGTATTCAATTTGGCTGCATTTGTACCACTTTTGCATTCCATTCCTGCAAATATCCTCCCAAGCAAGCGAGCTGGCAGTGATGTTCAGAGGAACAGCTCATTTCAGGGCAAAAAACTCCACTCGATTTTCCTCAAAGCAAATTTTAAATTTGCATGCTTTGGTGCACCTGCTGATCTCAACAAATTGGGTAATGAAGGGAAGGGGAGCACTGTGCACCCCTGGAGCCCCAGAATGCAGCTCACACTCAGCACATTAATGGCATTTGTGAGCTGCAGCAGGCCAGCTCCCCAGAAATCAGGAGTTTGCTGCCATGTGCTCTGGGTTGTACAATAGAGGCACTGTGCACACAGAACATTTAAGAAAAAAAGAATTAAAAAGAGAAATCTGAGAGAAAAATACATGGAGCTGCTCAAACATCATTGAACGGAGTAAAAAGCAATGTTTTAATAAGACACATGATTAATTGTTTCCCAGTTGTACTTCAATGGAGTTATTCACATAATTCAAGCAGACACAAATCCCAGTGTGAAAATATCTGTGCTCTTGTAGCCCAGTGGCAGCCCTTCCAGCATGACTTACAACAAAAGGCTGAAAAAGTCCACTCCCCTGGTACACACAAATTGGTTTATTATTAGAGCTCATCCAGAACCATTATTTTCTGACAGTAAATGTGTTTTTAACATAATTGAAATTGCCATGAAGAACATTTTTCTTGCAAATGTTTAACTTTTCTTTGGGGAAAAACCACATTTTTGTTTCACGTCTGTTTAACATTAAGATACATTTCCCTTTACATTCAGTTCCAAAGGAAGCACGACACAATTTAGAAAATGCTGCACTAAATCTTCCTGACTCCTAAAAGAAAAAAAAACTGAGAATGAGCCTCACATAAGGAAAGATTGCAAGTACCTTACTAAGGACTTTATTCATTAAAAAAGACTCAAGTCTACTCTGCTTCTTGTCTATGGAAGTGAAATATGATTTTATTTAACGAAACCCTTAATATGTTTGCTAAGACTCTGTCAGGCTGAACGTTAACTACATCTCCATTGTTTTTCAAGTCCAAAAAAGAAAGTTGTTCTGCAAAGAGACAATGTCACTTACAGCTTCTTAACCTTCAGACCAGCGGGGAAATTTGCTTTATGGAGTACATTTACAATATCCAGCTCACACGGGGCACAGTACATTCATAAAGAGAAAATGCAACAGCTCTCAGAAACCGTTTAAAGAAGGGAGGGGGGGGGGGAAATGAAGGAATAAATCACAGTACAGGCATTTCAGTTTGGGGTAGGATATTGCAGATGTGACCCCCCAGCCTGGTGCACCCGGGGTGCGTGGCCAGCCCTGCTCAGCCCTGCCCTCCTCACTAGATAATCCCTGGCAGCCCTGCCGGCTCTCTGCCCTTTGCAGGGCTTGCACAGCCGGGACAGTCCCTAAACGTCCCCCCGTGGAGGGGTTTTAGGGGAGGGGATGCTCGGGGTCCTTCCCGGGGATCACAGGCGGGACACGGCTCCCTGTCCCAGCCGGGCACTGAGCCCGACCAGGGCACGCTGTGCCCAGAGCGCTTCCCCTGCCGGGGCTCCCTGCTCCAGCACTGCCCTCTCCTGGCCTGCGCTCGGATCCCAGCCCTGCCGGGATGGAGGGACACGGCCGGGCCGGGCATCCCCCCGTGGGGGCACCCGCAGGATGGCACCTCCCTGCCCACCAACAATTCACTGCCCCGGGTACTCTCTGGGCCGTCCCAAATCCACCTGCCCTGCTAAGAGACCCAAGCGGGAGCTTTATCCTCGCTGGAAAATAACAGTTTGAGGGTAGAAGAGGCATTGCCTTCCTCCTTTTGGAAAGCATCTGCTCTTTGAGGTGTATCACTGGAACGTGAGCAATAAAAACAGTGATTTGTTAAATGAAAGCAATGACAGACGTTCCTTGTACAAACACTGTGAGACATTACAGATAAAGTAACATTACATAAATAGGCAAAGCATTAGAACTATTATCACCAACAACAGCACAGGGGACACAGCAGTTTAGCAAAGGAAGTGAAAAATAACGGATGTGATTTAAGAGGCAGAGAAAATCTGAGCTGGCAAGTTGTAATTACTGCAGCTGAAAGCCAGCCAGGATCCTGGTCGACTGCCTCCAGGCTTGGGAAATGCAACCCAGAATCTTTAAATGACCAAATAATTGGGACCTGGGTTTCACGACCCCAGTGAGACACAACCACTGACGTGGCCACGGTAGAGTTCCAGCAGAACCACAAACACCATCCTGCCTGGCACTCCTGACTGCAGATCCTACAACCAAATATTGACCTGAACCAGATCTGCTCTGCAAGGTCATATTTCTTCCCACAGTGGTACAGCTGCAGGGCTTTTCAACCATTCTTCAGCTTCAGCAGCCTGTAAGCATCTAATGTCTAGTCAAAGGACATCATTCATCCATTTTATGGTTCCCAGAATGCAAAGATATCTACCCAATTTCCTAAGAAACATTAATATTAAAGGATGGCTTTCTCAGCCCAAATCATGCAAGCTGAACAAAGTTCTCCTGACGTTTCATGACAAGGTGATTAATAATACCAAGAAGAAGAATGAAATGATACCAGATTATAAACTATTGTAAATCTTTCAGTCATCCCAGGAATAATGAATGTAGATTTCTTAGGAGAGCAGTGCAGATTTAAACAGAATCATTTTAGTTTCCTTGTCAATCAAGAGGCTATTTATGTAATACCAGAAAGAGACAATGAACTCACGTAATCTTAAAAGGAGAGTGTAGCACATCTCTTTAAAAACAAAGGATTCCAAAGACCATCCTAAGCTAGAATTTCAAAAATTGTTAAAGAAAATGTTGTACTTTAACCATTATTGTTGATCACTGACCTTCCCTTCTCCAAGCAAGAGCCACAATGAGGAGAATGCAGTTGGACTTCAAATGTCTGAGCTGACATGACCAACCTTCTTCAAACACTTGATTTAAGGGTATGGTCAAAACTGTACTGGCCTAAGAATCCACTGGACCAAAATGCCCCAAACTTCTTTGACATGGGTTTTGGAGTCAAGCAAAATGCAAATGCAAATGTAAACTCTTACGAGTTGTTCTACAAACGCTGTTAAATTTTCAACCCCCACCTCAAGACAAAGTTTATGGCCTTACTCTGCTTTTGGTGGCACAGGGAACCCAGTGCCCTCTGACCCCTTGAGGCAGCCTGTCCTAGACATTACCTCAACACAATAATTAATAAGTAATAATAGTGAATTTGAGCTCGTGGAATTTGCACAGGCTAAATGTTCCAAAGAAAAATGAATAATGCATGCAGAAGAGATACATTTGGGGGAAAAAATGTAACTTCAGTTAGAAATAAAGCCCTGGTTGCCTTGGCAAAGAGGATTTAATTGCTGCAATCGCTACATCTCACATAAGGTCGCTGTTTGAGGGAGTCCACAGTACTGCTATTCATTCTGTGGCTGCTCTATGGCAAATAAAGGACTACTGGTCCCTAGAGCATCAGGGGAATCATTCTGAAAAGGTTTGAGTTATTTTTAAAGGGTTATTAGCTTTGGCAAATGAGTCAAAAGTCATCTTAGCTGAGGAGCATAGGTACTTACACCACATTATGGAGATGACAGCAGGAAATGCCACAATTAACAGTGTTCTACTGGTGTTACTGTGTGTCATTAAAAACAGAGCTCCAAACACAACGGTTCCCTCTCCATCTGTGTCCTGCCCACCCACCCACTCGGCGTTGCCACTGTCCCCAGCAAATTTCCCAGAGAAACATGAAGCCAGGACAGTGGCACACACACACATGTGCCTTCACACAACCAAATTCCAACAGTTTTACTGGCACAAATCCTAAGGAACTCTACGGAAGTCAATTAAATCACCCCTCTTTTCTGGGTAAGACTGAGAAGATTCTGGCCAGGCAAATTAAATTAGAGATGGGCCAGAGCCAAACTCCCAGATCCAAAACTACCCAAAACTCAAAATGCATTTGGAGCCAGGTCCAGATTCTCACAGTCTGCCACTGCTTCTCCCTCACCCTCTGCTACCTCCCAGGCCAGGACAAACTTTCCAGACTGTCCCCAAGCATCACTTGGTGCATTTTATCACCATCCTCCACCGGGGACCTGCATCAACGTGCTCATCTGTGTGCTCCCTGTGGCTGCTTGGCACATTTCTTGCCCAGACCCTCATTAACTTGAGCAGATGCTTAGAAAGCTCATGAACAAGGCATTGCCTATCCCACACTTGTGTTTCTCTGCCTTTCCCACTTGCTGTCCTCTAGGACCAGCACAATTAGAGATGGGGATTTAGTGAAAATGCATTTGAGAACTCCTTCATTAATATCACAAAAGGTTGGGCCACACAATGAGGAAAACAGGAACTGAGAAAGTTTGCTTGGCAGATTTTTCAAAAGGATGTAGTGGGGGGACAGGAAGGTACATTTTGGTCTTGGTGAGCCATTTAAAGGAAAGCATGATGAGGGCAGAGGGAGGGTGACAGGTTTGCCCCACGAACATGGGGCTGCTTGAGCATGGCTCTCCCAAAAGCACCCTCCTGAGTGGGATACCCCTGGAAATACTGCTGCTCAGAACAATTCCCCCTCTGCTGGAAATACCCACAGCATCTCCCTGGGGATCCTGAGGAGAACAAATTTGAGAGACATTTCCCTTTTACTTTGTTGTATGTAACCCCCAACAGAGGGTGAAGCACTGCTGCACCCAGACACTGACAGGCAGCACTGCTTGGTGTCAGACTGAAAGCTGGAGGGAGAGGAGAGCCAGAGCACTCAGGAGCAGCTCCCTGGGCTCTGGACAGCTCAAGAAGAGCCCCTGCTATGGTGGCCCCTGTGTCACTCAGCTCTGGCCCCACTGCAGGGGCTCTGGGGGCTCTGCCAGCCCGAGGTTCCCCGTCCTGGCACGGCCGCGCTGCCGCTGCCCACGCGGCGCTCCAGAGCTGCCAGGGAATGGTGCAAGGAGAGAAATAGCTTCAACTGTAAGCACCATTTGCTGTGCCTCGGAATGGCAGACTCATTTGTCACTGTTTTCTTCTCCTGCAGCTCTTTAGACTCATCTGGGATCCAATAACTTTGTTAATATGATTTCTTTCATAACCTGGCCGAGTAAAGCATCGAAGGCAGACGTGGCAGCTATTTGAAGCATTAAATACCTCACAGCACAGCTCCCTGCTCTGCCTTGTCCAAAACCATTCCTTACGAGTCTTTTATTGACATAAATTGCATGGGGAGCAGGAGCAGCACCCAAAACAAGAAGATATGTTGACAATTTTCTTGCAATATTTGGTTTCCTGCTCTTTCTGAGAGTCCTTCCTCCCCAAAGCTGTCAGCAAACTATCACACTGGCCTTCTTCTATCAGAGCATGCAGAAACTCATGGGTAAACACAAGGACAAAAGCAACTCTCTGTTGCATCAGGGGAACAGGAATAAATTGAGATCAATGTGCTCACTCAAAGCCATACTTCATCAGCTTCACGGGAGAGTAATCTGATTTTTACCAGGATAGAATGACAGCAATGCATGGCCTAAAACATCTCAGGAAAAAAGGAAATTTCAAAGTAGTGGCATTTTTCTACTTTTAATACTATTCATTACTCTGAACATAATGAATAGAAGAAGTAACTGCATCAACGAGCGAATCACTGTTGTGTCTGACTTGTTTAAACAAGACTGTGATTTACTGCACTGCCAGCTAATGAAGAGCTGTACAAGAAGCTGATCAATGCCATCATTGTCTGGCAGCACAAAGCAGGGACTACTCAGCATATTGTCCAAAACAAAGGCTCCCCCCAAGCTCCCTGCCAGGGACTTGTTTATGAGGACACACAGTTTGCAGAGAGCCACAGTGTGCCCTAAACTTGAAATGATCACTCAAAGACAGGAACCTGTGCTGACCTGTGTTTCCAACCTGAGTACAAGGGAAAAAATAAAAGGAATGGATGAAGAAAAGGAAGAGAGCCATAAGACAAACATTAAATTGCCCTTTGTGATACTGTGAATTTAAGCAGTTCTGTCACCCCAAGGCAGCTTTGTGTTCATTAACAGAGGTAACTCAACTCAGAGCTGGGTGCTCACAGGCAAAACTCAGCTTCTAATTCCATCTTCTGTGCTTTCCCTTCCCATTTCAGAGCTGCACCAACATTAATCACAGCAAAGGTAAGACAGGATAGCCCCCAGCAAAAGCAAGTTCTGGAGAAGAGCAGTGGCAATGCCCTGAGCTGGCTGGAGAGGCTGAACCTTTGGGGTCCCTGTGATACAGCTCCTCACCCAAAGGGATCCCCAAGCCTGTCCCAGGCAGGCTCAGCACCACGGGAAGGTGAAGCACAGCCTGTCCCTTGCTCAGAGCAGCCAGGCAGTGCTGACAGTGCTCTGCACATCCACACCTGGCCCTGCAGCCAGCACCGAGCTCTGCAGGAGCTGCCTGCAGTTAATTAGCAGGAGCTGTCATGTCAAAGCTTGTGGAAATGGGGTTCAGCTTACAACAAGCTTGTAGAACCCGAAGCATTTAGAAATGTAAAATCTCTTCCCATTACCATCAACAAGGCAGAGTTTGTGTCAAGCCACGTGGTGCATTGGCACCTTCCAGATCTATGGGAAGTGCTTTTCACATCCTCTCCCTTGCAGAGCACAGCAATGCCTGCTGACATTGGCAGACAGGAGCCTGCCAGGGCTCCTCTCACAATCCTTATTTGTCAAACGAGCTGATATGTCAAACAAGATGCAGAGCCACCAGTGACACACAGCACCCTGAGCCCACTCATAGAGCAGCCATGAGCCACCTGCTCAACTTAGAATAAACACAACTACCTCTCTTTTCTCCTACTTGAGGTTCTGGATATGAGATGCATCAAATTAATTTACATGACATTGCCACGTCCTTACTGCTCACAGGTGCAGATGAATGAGATAGCTGAGCTGCTGGAATTCAGGGCTTGAATTGGAAGAAGTAAGGTTTCAAGGCAAACCAAACACCTTTTCCAGTGGGAAGTGGATCCTTGTTTCATTCCAGCTGTACTCAGTGTTCTAACATGCACATGAAATATTCCCACAGCAGCAAAATTAAAAACAACTGGCAAACTCTTCACCTCCTCCGTGAAAAACACTGGTGGAATACACACACAGGCTAAATATTTGCAATGAACCTAATTCTCCATTTTGATCCACCCTTTCCTCCAACTCTTACAAACATTTCCCCACTCCCATGATAGAAGAGAACATCCCTGAGCCAAGGCTGAGGAGGCCAAGGGAAGGAGCAGACAGTGGGAACACCTGCCTCAGCCACCAGGAGCCTGGCCCCATCCTCCTTGCCCTTCCCAGCACAGGAGCTTGGTTTGTGCACAAAGCAGCACATCCAGGACCCCTTTTGCAGGGCAGCAGACATTTCCATCAGGAAACATCTCAATTAAAACCCTGTTTTATCACCACGAGGCTGCAATCCCATCTGGAAGTGCTTCCAAGCCAATATCCAACAATTCCCAGGGCTTCTCTCTGCCACTGGAGCTGCTGCTCTGCCTGTGCAGTGATCATGGACAGCTGATTATTGCAGCACATAGTTGACCTTTATCTAAAATTCCATTAAAAAGCTTTATTGACTGTAGTCTTGCAGGCTCTTTCAGGATTCACTGGGTCATTTATTCCCTGCCAGAGATCCATTGCTTTCTAAGCTTTTAGAATTGCTCGAGCTCTAAGGAGGAGTTACTCTTTTGTCATTTTGAACTGGTTTTAAGACTGTATGAGGGGGTGGTTTCTTTTCTTCTCTCTCTCCAGGGTGGCTAGGGCAGAGGAGGTTATCTTAAGTCATGTGAGGAGGAGAGAGAAGCTGCCAGTGTGGCACAATGATTTCTAGGCTTGTTCATGGGTATGGATGCAGCAGAGCCATGGACTGCCAGCAGCTCCCTGGGAGAAAACCTTTTTCCCTTTTGCCAAGAGAGATTCAGGTCTAAGTACTTCATACAGCATCCTTGTGAAATTTGTAACTCTGTACCATCATGTCAGGTTTTCCTCAGCTACAGCCAGCTTTTCTGGGCCACAAGCTGGCCTCAAAGAGAAATAAGGAAAATAAAATAATGTTTCAACCTTTCCTGAAAGAGAATTTATAGAAATGGTTCATTCAAGCCAAAAAAAACCATTCTGGTGACAGCTCCCCCAGGCCTCATATGAGTGTCCTGAAAGGATATTACTCCCTTTCCCATTCAGCAACAAAAAGAAAAGAAAATAGTGGGAGGAAGACAATATAGGTATCAAATGAAGAAGGAGCTCTGGAAAAAAGAAATAGTGTGAATCTGTCTTGGAGGAATATGAAATAGTGCATAAGTGCTTGGGGACTGAAGCAAGGTTGCACAGGCATATCTGGCATTTCCAGACTTAGCTGTCTTGATATTTTTATTAACATTACGTATCACTATTTCATATTTACATTTAGTTCCATGAGCATTCAGAGAGAAAAGAGGAAACTAAAAATTTCAACATTCATCCTGGGTTTATAAAAATTTTGGACCAAAAACCAAATTATTCCCAAGCCACCAGCAATGGTTTATTTCTGTGATTATTTCTAAATCTGAACCAGCACTTCAGATTTCAGAAGAGTATTTTTTGTCCTTTCTCAACACACTGATTTCTGCTGAATGTTCATCCTAAAATGATGTTCCAGTGAATCATTTCTTTGTCTCCCCAGTAACAATCCCAGTGACAGTGCTTCCCCATTCCCAGCAGCTTGCTTAGGAGTGATGAAGGCCATGTGGAGCCTCCTCCTCACAGGCAGCAGGCTGCATTCCCCACAGTCTGTACTCTCATTTTCTATGCATTTCCGGATCCAAAACCTTCTGTTTTCTTTCCCTTGTTTGCTCTTGGCAGCTATTGGCAGGAGACATCCTCTTAATGATCTTTTTCTGGCCTTCTAGACGACTGCTCAGACTTCTCCAGATCTTTCATTATTAACGCAGAAGCCTTGTAAGTCACTTTTAATGGTCTGTGCAATTTTTATTCCTTAGCAGGAGACATCACCTCCTCCATATGGATATATGTTTATTAATATAAATCCTTAATATCATTTTGCCTAGCGAGAATAATCAGGAAGGGTCTCCTGGCATGTATTGCACCTTGTCCTGGTTCATGCCCAATCCAAGGCAATCTTTGTCCTGCTCTGGGAGGAGGGGATAATCCTTCTCCTGAGGTTGCCAGGGCACTGAGTGACAGTGAGGTCCCTGAGCAGGGTCCTGCCACCCCCCTGCAGCCACAGCTCCACACCCTGAGCCACTGCTGCTTCCATTTCCCTTCCCAGGCACTCATGACCTGCTCTCAGCCCCTCGCTGTTATTCCTGGAATTTCTCCAATCTCCAGTTCATTCTGACCAGGCACAAAAGAAGGATGGCTCATTGGTGCTGGGGAGTGTAAAAAATGCCAACAGACCCATGTTTTGTGGGGGACAATTTGCTGTTAATGCTCAGTTTTCAGAAGCAGCACATCCTCACTGACAGCTTAGATGGGGAGACTTGGAAAACAGGCCAAAAATCCATTGTTTACTCCTAAAGAGAGTGTCCTCATTTCTTTCCTATAACCAAGGGGCAATTGTCCATTTATTTCATTAAACGTTCTCCTGCTGTACAAATTGACTCCCATTTTTCTTTTAAATACATCCTCTGAGTCTCAAGATGGAGTTAAATAATAACAACCACCACAGAAGAAATAGAAGCCATTCCCAGTGCTATTAGATGAGATTTCTGTTCTTCCAGTTGAGAAGGAATTGTTTTCTCCTGTCTCTTTTATAACTCCTCCATGTATCAGGAGACTTCTTCTGTTCAGCAATTAGCACTAAAGTTGCTGTTACCCCTTCTGTAGTCACAATTTCCATCTTTTCTTTCCTCATTTAGTACATTTCATCTAAGTTTGTCAGTGAAGAAGGAAACAGATACCCCAGCATATCAAAAGGTGCCTGAAAATTTGTGACACTGAAGTATGCATGAGTCCTGCTGGAATCTCAGAGCTGTCCTTCATTTTTAACCTTTTTTTTTTTCTTTAACAAGGTGGCCCATAAAAGAGTTTAATCATGGCAACATAGCCCATTTCACCTACCTTTACAGTTAAACTACACTTAGTGACAAGCCACCAAACATAATGGGCAAAATTTATCTTCCCAGATGGTGAATTTTGCAGTGCAGATCAGACCAGCAAGGCCACAAATTAATCTCCAGTGTCATAAGCATTTCATCACACACATGTATAGATCATCTGTCAACAAAGGCAGCAACAAGAGTGGCAGGCACTGCAAAGGCACTAAATGCACCTTTGTCCCCAAATTCTGCCCCTTGACACATCTGAGTCCTTCACTGACACCAAGCCACGCTGGCTGTGTTCCAGCAGGAAAACAAATAAATGTATTTTATTTAAAGCACAGCACCACTAGAGCTCCAATTCCACCTGAAATTCAAGTTATTGAATGAAAACAACCAAGACTCAGCTCAAGCCAACTAAAACCAGTTTGGAGTGATGGAAGGGACTGGAATTGCTAGCTGGAGCTTCACAAACAAGCTGCAGTGTCACCCTGTAGGTGACAGGACTGGGAGGACAGGGACCTAACAAGGGGGTGTCTCTCAGCACAGCACATTGCTGAATCAAGGAACTGCTTCCAACTGCTTTTCAGTTTCCAAGCCTGGTTAAGAATCACAGATTTCACCAAAATAAAAAAGAATCAGCTCCCATATGAGAATTGATATCAGTTCTGCTAGGAAAAACCCAGCATAAAATAAAATACTATGCAACACAGCATGAAATAATAAAGAGGTGCACAAAATTGAGCATATCTGCTCCTCTGCATCCTGTCAGAGCTCAAGGCTGTGCTGAGAATGACTTGGTTTTGATCTACCCTCTCCTATGAGCCAGACCCTGCTACACTTACAACAGATATGATTAAAAACTATCAGTTATATTAGGCAAAAATGTATTTCCCAAGGCAAACATTCACTTGAATGTATTTTTCTCTGGCTATAACACACAGAAATTCTATGTATATAAGAACCTTCTGGGTTTTCACAGACATTAACATTGAGCAGAAAACCAGGGAAAGCTGGTGAGGGAAACTGCATAAATTAGATGTAGGCACTATAGTGCTTGTATTTCCCTCAGCATCACTCCCTGCCTTCCTTGCAAACTTCAGCTGAAAATCTCCCCGTGGACCCAACATATTCAAATTAATCATAGCAACAGTTGCAGGTATTCTTCCCATTCTAAAGGACAGGTGAATCACCAGCAGAATTGCATTCTGCCTCTCACTTTCAGCATTCAACTGAAGGGTAAATAAAAATACTTT
Organism: Peucedramus taeniatus; assembly: GCA_013400575.1. Classification (NCBI taxonomy): domain Eukaryota; kingdom Metazoa; phylum Chordata; class Aves; order Passeriformes; family Fringillidae; genus Peucedramus; species Peucedramus taeniatus. Next base: position 115,542 of record WBNO01031359.1, on the reverse strand, counting down.
CAGTTTCTCTGATGAAAAGCACAATGCAAGCAAAGCCAAATAAAAGCCCAGACAGGCTAGACTACAGAGAGCCAACAGTGAATTTTCCAAGGAAATATTTCTGGGCACGTAAAACATGCTGATTTATTGTACCAGAAACATTTCCTGGAGATGAACAGATTCCATACACTTTTCAGAGAAGGAAATCCCCATGGAAACCTGACTGCCTTCCCAGCAGCTCGGGAGCACTGAGATGGACGTTCCACATGTTGGGAGAACATCTGGCAGCTGGAGCCAGGCAAATCCCATGGGCTGTGAGACAAGGTGAGGTCTCAGCAGAGCTCTTGTGGATCATCCTGGGGCTCCCCAGCCTGGAGTCTGTCTGCTCCCTCAATTTCTGCTTCCCTGAAAACCCAGGTCAGTCACTTGCTCAGTGCTTCCAGGACCTATTTTGCTTTTGAAAGCATTTCAAAAGTGTTTCTGCAAGACGTTTTTGGTTGTTTCCTGGCCAGCACAAAATATCAAAACTCTACCCTTGCACCATTTGTTAAGAGGTAAATGCTATTTTAGAAATTCCAGTGGAAAGAAAACATCCTCGTCTTAGGTTGTCTCTAATACCTTGGGAATTTTATCTGTGGTGTGGGGAAGAGAACAAAACCCTGAGAATTAAGAGCTGATGTTAAATCCTTGCAGAGCCTTAGGCAAATTCTATAATCTCCCTGCTATAGCACCAGGGATCAATACACGCCTGCTGAAACCCGACTGCTCCGTGAGGCCAGCCCATCTACTGACAGTGGATGCTGGCCAAATCCATATTTAACAAATTAAAAACACTAAATCCACAGAAAAGCACGAATAAGTTGTGTTTAAAGGAAGCCCCTTCCTGACCCAAACCTTTTAAAGTTTGGTTAAACCCCATTATATTTCTCACACATCTCCCCTCGTTAGCAGCGCTGTGCTGTGAATCACTTGTCCCCATTCAGGCAGCAATCTGTAAGTTTATTAATATGCATGTGCTATTTCACAAATGCTGAATGATTTGAAAGTGCTGCATAAGGTTTGCTGTCTGTTTTCTCAACATCTGTCCCCAAAGTGCACTTCTGTCATGTTCTGCTCCCATCCTTCTCGGATCAAAAAGTTGGAAGTAAGGCAGGAATCTGCTCTGAGGTTTCCTTGCATGGGCTGCAGCTCCTTCTTTCCCAGGGGTCTCACATCCCTACAGCAGATGACACTTTCCAATTACCTTTTGGCCCTTTTGTTCCCCCAGTCTGGCTCACATTTCTCTCTGAATTGGGTCCCTATGCAGCTGTGAACCCAGAGTCTGACAGCTAAGGACATAACAAATATGCAGCACTAACCCTCGGGGTGGTTGGAAATGCCTGAATTCTCCTATTAAAGGCAGCATAGCAAGGGAAGGTCAACAGAGTCCCCAAACTTAAAACAAAAATGGGCCACAAAACAAGAAGTCAAAAGCTTGAAGAAGCAGGAAGGGCTGATCTTAGAGGAAAATTGCAGACAACTTGCAAAGTTTAGCCCCAAATCCTGGCTCTGCCAAAGGATTCCTACACAGGCTGAGCTCAATTTCTCACCTCTCAGCTCCCCTCTGTACAATGCAACAAAAGTTCTCACCATATTTGACCTGTGCAGGATGTAGCCCATGCATTTTGGAAAGATGATTATAAAGTCAATAAAAACAGAGGAAACTTCACCAAAGAAACAAAAAACCCTCCTGCAAACCCTTTAGCAAAACACATCACAGCAGTTACCCTGGCTGACTTACAGAGGCAGAATTTAAGAGGCAGGATTATGACTAGAAGCAAACAGAATTAAAACAAAAAACAATCAAACATTTATAGTCCATACTTTAAAATCAATGCCCATGGTCCAAAAAGTGCCATCCACACAGATAATTCAAGACTATTTACAGTTTTCCCTTGTTGAAGAGGAAACACAGAAGTTCTCTCATTAAAATAGTAAATATAATCAAAGATTTACACCCAGCATTGATTTGCCCCTATTTGTTTTGCATACAATACTTTTAAAATTCTCTTACCTTAATACAAACTGGTCTGCTAGCGAGTAATCAGCCAGGAAAACATGGAAGGTCACAATGTCACCCTCTCTAACTGGGCTGAGTGGTAAGTGAATAATGATATTTTCATCCACCCTCAGTGAAGACTGCTTTAATTTGTCTTGATTTGGGTAAACAACGATGCTACCAATCCTCTCCATAGCTGACAAAGCTTGGTGTTCATTCTCTTCACCTGCATGGATATTGTTTTCCCATTTGGCATCCTCTGGAGAACATTCCCCATCCACTGCATAAATCTTATAGAAGAGCTCCACAGTAATCCCTTCCAGGGAGGCTGTTTCCTCTGAAACCAGGGGTGGAGGGGAGCTGAACCAGCTGGGAGACAATTCCAACTCCACAACACATAATCCTAGGTGGCCTGTCAATCTGCAGCTGGCCACCACTTCTCTGGACTCCAGGAAAGCAAACATCTTCACACAAGGCAGCATCTCCTCAGAGTCGTAGTCATCCCAGTCCTTCCCCGCAATATAGAACAAGGTTTGTATTTTAGGTTTGTTGGAATAGATGGAGCTGTTGATTATGTGGGATTTTAATTTCCAATTAAAAGTGAATTTATTTGTGAAACCAAAAGATGCAGAAGTCAGCATGAGGTCCAAGGGAACGGGTTGCTCAACAGAAAAGGGTCCATACGTGGCATTTAGGACAGGTGGCTGATTGGCTTTGTATATAAAGAATGAATCCACCCTAGACTGCAAACTGGAGTTCCTCATGATATCCTGGTTGGCTTCTTTGAGGAAGAAGAAGATATCAGCATTGGAGATGTGAGGGCTGGCAGGGAGATAGGTTGGCAGGTTTGAGAATCTCTGGATGCTGTCCATGATCCCTCCTCGGCTCTCCACCACTGCAGGCCAAAGAGAAAAGGAAACAAAGACAACTCAAATGTTTGCTTAGCATGGCCCTCAGATTCTGACAAAGCAATGGATTACAGGAGATCAATACTGCTGGCCACAATTAAGGAATAATCTGACACAGGTACCATGGAACAACACTCCTGTTCAAAGCTCAGGCTGGAAGCATTGCATCAGCTGTGCAGCTCCCTGTCCACCTTCCCCAGTCTGCTATCTGCCTGAAAGCCATTCATCAAGTACTGGGTACCACAAAGAGAGGATTGATTGGCCAGATCCCAAACTAACTTCCAAAACTTTTTACTGGCAGTCTATTTTTTTTTTCTTTTATCAGCAAATCAAACTTTCAGCTTCTTCTCACCCAGGTTTCAATGTGCCTAAGAAGCTGGCATATTGAATATTAGTAGCAGTAAAACAGAACAGTTTAAGTAGTAAAAGCTGAACATTTCCTTTAATCTACCATCACTAACACACAAAGCAATGGGGGTTGAACATCTACATCACTCCCAATCCATTCTGCCAGGTCAGCAGCTTGGAAGTTAGTGAGAACCTGATAAAAGCTTCATGTTCTTGAAACCAAAACTTTTCACACTAAAATATATGGGGTTTGATAGAGGTCTCAGTGGGATGGATTATGGGGCAAGAATGAACTTGAGAGAAGGAGAAATCCTTTACACACTGAAGGTTCTCAGATACTTAGAAGGATTTTTTTGGTTTAATTCCTGAGGAGAATGAAACACATTTGGAAACCACAAAAGTTTCTCTAGAACACAATGGTCAATCCTCCAGCCAGCGCTGAGCGATTTTTCCCAGGAAAGAAAAGATTCCAGAGGGAGGGAGGGATCAAACAGACATCTTTGGTTTGGGCTGATCTCTAATTAATAGTGAGACATATTCAGTCTGGGCTGTGATCCTACCAGAAACAGTGGCTCTTTCAAACTAACAATTCTTAGCTCCAACAAAAAGCTGGTGAATCCGAGCTCCTGGGACTGCCTCAGAGGAAACAAACAGAAACCCAAGGAATTAAAATGCAGCAGTTCCATAATGCACAGAGATAACAAAGGCACAGTGACAGAGCCTAAGGTCAAAGCTCTCATTGTCTCTCTGAAGCTGAGTGGTGATTTCACTGTTTGTCAGGGCTGGGCACAGCAGATACACAGCACACAAACAATTACACCTGTTCAAGCCAGATGACTCAGATACTTGCAGCCACAATTTAGCAGAGATAAAAGCTCTAATATTTAAGCTATTTTTTTCGGGTTGTGTATTTTTAAAGCCTACATTTATCAAAGACAGATTCTAGGGCAAATCCCATCCATTTGACTTTGCTCCACTCTTGTTCTCAGTTGAAATTCTGGGCATTTGTTTTTCGATAGCCTGATATTATCTACACTTGTTTAAATGCCTCTCATTTCACCACAATACTTTTGCCTTTACTTTTGCTGTATATTTACTTGTGTCAGGGAGTTTTTTTCAGCCATTGGAATATTCTTTCTGGGAATGAGTAAACATGCAAAAAATATACAAAAACAGCCAAAAAAAAATCTCAGCAGGAAACACTCTACCAACGATCTCCTCTCTCACCACTGCATTTTGGGGATCAGGTCAGGGTTTCCTCTCAGCTTCACAGGCAAATGCAAATGCAGCCCCAGCTGGGTGTCCCCTGCCTTGCTCTCATCATAAACATCAGCCCAGCTCTGGAACACAGCAGCACAGCCCACAGTGACATGCAGAAACCCAGATGATGAGAAACCTGCAGTGGCATCCCACATGGGACAACCAATTTTCTAGTTGGGAAAAGTGACCTTGGTCCTTCCCTGCCACATCTTCCATCCCCAGGAGGATGATGGGCAGTGGGTGCTCTCCCTCCCCAGGCTGAAAGTCACCCAGGGACATTTCAGCAGCCCCATTTCTGCTCTGTGGTTTATTAATAGGGCACTTTGACACGTTCTGCCATTGTGCAACTTCTCAACTCAGGAGCAGAGAGTGAACTTTGATCCTGGGAAAGCAGAGGCACAAGGGAAAGAAGGGTATTTTTTCTTTGCTAAAAATTCAAATACAGACAAGCCCCTTTCTGGATTAACTGTAAATAAAATGAACTACATTTGAAAGCAGTACTTTTGAAAAGTTGCATTTAACATAAAAACTTTACGGCCATACAGATAAGCAGCCAAGCAGATAAGCAAGGAGCCAGAGCAGCAAGAGTACCCCCTGATTTCTGGAGCAAGAGCTAAAATCTCCTCCCAAGGCACACCAGGTTGCAGAGGAGATTTAAACACTGACGTAGTTACCAACCAAAAACAAGACAAGGCTTAAATGCATTTGTGTTTACATTACAGGACTCCCACACACACTTTATGCAGATATTTTATCTCTCTCAAGCAGTGATTTACAGGAAGTTTAAAAGGGATGTTTTTCCCTTTCCTCCATTTCATTACAGTGGCAACTTTTCAGTGCCTCTGCTCAGAACTGGTATGAGGACTAGGATATCATCCCCCTGTAACTCAAACAAAATGAGATACAAATTTTGTCTGAAGGCTTATATGGGAAGCCATAAACATCAGTAGACAGGGCTGGGCTTTGTCCTAGAACCAGCCTGCAACAAAATATGATATCTGAATTTAGCAGCACTTTATGAGGCTGTAGGAAGATCTAAAAAGAAATACTTCACATGATGGCAGGCCAACACCCCACCTTTTTAATTCAGCACATCAGCAGCACAGCATCAATCTCCTTACAGCAACAATCAGAAACCAGCCACATTTGGAGCTTTCTGGTGTGCAATAATGCCATGAAAAAATCCCCTGCTCCTTTAATAAGCACTGCAGCAAGATCAAAGAGGGCAGAACATCAGACCAGAACGTGGGTTAGTTCTAATTAGGTACCAAAAGAGAGCAAGAGCTGAGGGAAAGTAAATGGAGACCAAATGAGCTTCCCCAGAGCCCAGTGCTTTCTCAGAACAGTCTGGTTTGCTCAGCCTGCTGGGGCACTGGGGGTGTTGAGGGGAGATGTGTGGAAATAACACACTGTTGGATGGGAATTGAGATATTTAGTTGGAATTCTGGAAAAACTTTTCCCTTGTAACAGATTCTCTGCAGGTGCTTTGCCCCTGTTCAGACACTCTTTTGGATTAAGGAACTACTGACCTCTAGAGCAAAAGGTCAGCTTTTAAAACATCATCACTGCAATTTTATGTTAAAATCTTTCCCTCCAGAGTTGGGCAATATCCTCATAGCCCAGCTCATCCTGCAAACTCAAAGTACAGATGGAAAGAAAATACCCCTGTGATGATTCTGAGGCTCAGACAGGGAGGAAAGCAGCAGGCACAGACAGAGCATGCAATGCTGAGCATCACAGATGTCCCTTCCTGGTCCTCACCCTGCCCAGCTCAGGCCTCAAATGAAGTTTCTGTTCTGTTCTCTTTATATTTTTTTATTTAATCATAAAATTACCCATCATTTTTGGTTTTAATCTCACTTGACCCTGGACTGCCACCACAAAAAGCAGCACAGGACTAGAAGAGATGCAAAGCCACAGCTGCAGGTCAGACTGTGCAACAAAAATCTGCCATTCAAGGAACTCAAGACTTCATTGAAGCTACATATCTTAGATTTCATCTTTTTCAATAAGAAATAAAACAAATATCCTGCTGGGAGATAGTGGTGGCAGTGGCAGGTCAGTGTTAAAAATCAATGGATCTATTTTAAGTTGTAGTAAGAGGAAAGTCTTTTAAAACCATAATTTTGTAGCTAAAAAGGAAAACAGCTCCTGATGAAACATAAATCCAAATTTCACATCTGAATCTTCTCTCTGCTTTAGCAAACTATTTAAGAGGAGCCAAGTCTTCCATAAGCCATCAGTAATTCTGAAGCTGAAGGTGCAAGGAACAACAACTGTTTAAAATTGCAACTCTTTCAATATCCTTTTTCTCTGAAAACAAACAGAGAGAAGCCAAAGAAGCCAATCCTGCACCTGTGGAAAAACTGTGAAAATGTTAAAATTCATCTTTCCTGCAGCATCATCAGAACTGTAGAGCGAGCTCATGCAGACACTCCTCTTTGTAAAAGAGGAATCATTTCAAGTAATGTGGTGCCAGTAAGTGCTATGATGTTATCCATGACTCACAGAGGCAATCAATGGCCTGTCTGTACAGGAGAAAAATCACCAGCCCCTCCCACCAACCCTCACTGAAACACCATCAAGATCAAACTACACATGTACATTATTCCACTATAAAAATGGCTCTATTCATAATAATTATTTTGGTCTGGGATTGCAGGCATTAGCCCTCAGTAAAAACACACTGTACCCCAGAATAGGGTGTCTACATGAGGAAAGCTATTCTGGAACTCATAAATTATAGAAAAATAATTAATTCTGGACCAGCTGTGTAGGTCACTTTCTCTCATACAGCCAAGGGATGCTGTTCAGAGACCCCAGGAGGGAGAGGTTGTCCAAGGTGATTTGGCCTGGCTACAGCTGGGAAAACTCTGACTCCTGAGGCTGGCAGCAGGAAAAGTAGGAGGATGATTACAGTGTGGAAGTCTACTACGAGTTTATTCATCATTTGAGCACTGTGAGTAGGCTAAGGCTGGGCTGTGTGAGGCTTTAGGGATGAACACCCCCCTCGTGCTCTCCCTGACTCACTCAAAATGCAATGAAATAGCCAGGAAAGGAGGATGGCACTGTTTACTTCCTATATTCAGAGCCCATCCTGTGACTCATCTCCTCAGTTTTACATTCATAAGGAAAAGGAGGAGAACCCTCCACAGTCCCTCTGAGGGGTAAAATTCCATCACCCAACTGAAGTAGGAAAAATTCCATCACCTTCCATTCACAAACAAGCCTCACTCCTTTACTGCTTGACTTCCTTACCCAGTGAACCCCCCTGGCACACAAAAAGAGCCATAATGACAATTAGTGTTTCCAGCTGTAACAGATTAATTTGAAAATACAAATGATACTGCAAGAGTTAAGAAGAGCTCCCAGTACATTTTTAACATTGAAGTCAGAAGCTGTCAAGATATAAAAAATAATAGTGTGAGAAAAGATGATAAAATCCCTTAAAGCTTTTCTCATTCTCTCTTCTTCTTTTCCTAACCTGATATAAGGATAGAACTTGATGTAGGACTTGCAACCAATTCACAGTCCTTCCATTCAATCTTGATTACACATTTGTGGAGACAGAGATTTGCTTTGCAAAACACTGCTGGACCAGCAGCTGGTTTGGAAAGACAAGAAAAAGGATGCAATTAAAAAAAAATCAACTTAATCCAAACATCTAAAACTGAAGAGAGGTTAATTAACTTTTGTTGGCTTGGGACAATGTCTCACATCCTTATCTCCAAATGTCTGAGTCAAACTCCTGCTGCCCAGAGTCCTCTGCAGCTGCACATTCTGGCCCATCTCCTTCCAGAAGGGTGTCAAAGCTCAGCCACACTCCAGCCTCCCCTTCAGCAGATCAGGAATGTGCAGAACTCAGTCACCCTCTCACACTGCCAGCTGCAGGGTGAGAGATCAGCCCTGGCAGGAGCCCATTGCCCCCCAGCACCCCCAGCACTGCAGGTGGCCAGGGCAGAGCTGGCTGTGCCAGGCTCAGTGCCCATGGGCAGAGCAGTCCTGCCACATCAGAGCTCTTGGCTCCCTCCTCACCAAAGCTTCTCCTCCCAAAAGTTTTAGAGGCTTTTACTGCTCCCTCTGAACCTTGTACAGTGGGAAACATAACGAAGGCACCTGGTTTTATGGGCTGGAGGAATGGAGAAACCACATGCCTATGTTCACCCAGCACTCTGCTTCCAAAAATGCTTTAAAGCACATCTCTGGCCTCATAAATCTTTTGTCTACTAAAATATGATTTTAAGTGCAAAATTAAACCATGCACATGAATGAAACTCCTGATCAGGCCACACATTCAGCCATAAATTGTGTTATTGTGTTCCAAAGCAAGGCAAGTGCTTTGCCACTGCCAGCAGATTAAGTTGGATGGTGAAGTTTCTGAGCTGGTGCTTTCTAGAGTTTTTAGCTTGCCTGCATTTTGCACAGTCACCCATACTGAAAGACATATGTGCAGCAAGGCCACCTACAGATAGTAATAAAACCGTGCTGTCTGAAAGGCTGCCTATAAATCTTATTAAAGTAATCCCTTCCCTGAACCCAGATTATTACATTCACCTTTATGGTAGAATAAAAATTAATTTTCTCAGCTATAATAAGTGTATGATAAGAAGGCATCGCTTGGGACTAAATAAAGATTATAATTAACTCCAACTGAATAAATCTAAATTTAGCTTGGACTAGCAATTTGCTTTCATGCATTTTCCTCTACGACTGAGTGAATAGGTACAGAAGGATTAGCATCCCATGCCAGTTCCAGCACTGCTGTCACAGAAAGGACTGGGACAGAGTGTAATCCAATACCCAAAAGGCCTGAAGATTAATTCAGGGTTCTCTATCAGCAAAAGTTGCAAAACTGGAGAAAAACAAAAAGGCTTAAAATTGCCATTAGGCTGGCAAGGAAGACATGAAGTGTTGGACTCCAGAGGGAATATTGCTCCCTCTGCTCCCTAAATCAGGCTTGGGCAAAGGCAGGAGCTCTGAGAGCACATTTAGGGGAAGCACTGTCTGTGACTGCTGGATCTTGCTCTTTCCTACCAAGCACCTGCCTTTGGGTGCTTTTGGGCCGGGTGGGTCTGTGCCCTCACCTGGCACAGTCACCCTGCACCTGCCTTCCCTCACCTGCAACACGTCACAGGTGACCCTAAAGCAACTGCAAAACAAGATGTCACAACCTTAAACAAGGACAGTCAGGCAAACAGAACAGGCTGAGGTAAATGCATCAGACAAATATGCAAAGTTTACCCTGATTTTTTATTTAAATGAAAATAAAGCCCCTTAGAGCAGTGCTATACCCAGCAGATTAGAGATTCATCCTTTTCCAAGGAAGTAAGGCTCCACTTATAAAGGGTTGAGGAACTGCCTTGTTAAGCCACTGCCCCATTATTTGTGTAGTCTGGGAGGATGATTGTTAACAGTGCTATTACCGGGAAGGAGGAGGCCCAGCTTGTTGATCAAAACAGAGCATGTGTTTATCCTGGGCAGGGCACAGGGTGCAGCCCCAGCAGAGAGGCTCCTGTGCCACCTCCTCCTGGGCACCCCCTGTGAGCCCACCCCGAGCTCAGAACAGTTTCTCCCATTTCACATCAGCACAGCCAAGGCCACCTCGGTGCAGACACCACAAAGCTGCTCTGGCTGCCCACACCTCAGAGCAGGGGGGGTGCTGAAGAAAGGAACTCCCCAGGGGTTTTCTCATTTATTGTGGCTGTTGCAATGGCTCAGGTTGCCCTGCTGGGCTGATCACTGGCCTAACTTGCCATTTCAGTTTCGATCAGGGCTCTTAATGCAATGGTTAAAAGTCACAGGCTGCTCTTGGGCAAGTTTCTCTGCATCTCTTATACAAAAGCAACAGGGAAATTGTCCTGCCACTTACAATTGGAGGCATTAGTACAGTGGCTAAAGGTCACAGATTCATCAGCTGAAAGAACTGAAGGACAGAGCTACTAGTGCAAGTTAAACTGAAGTTTAAAAACCACCTGATTAACCATGCAAGGGGTTTTGTTTTGGTTACCTGGAGAGGAGAAGCAGCTGCTAATGCAGCTGCCAGCACTAACAACCCCTGTGCATCCCTCCTGGCACCTGATAAATAAGGTTTGTCTCAGCCACTGGAGGTTCACATTGCTAAAAAGAAGGTTAGGAGAGGGCTCCCTGCCATTATCCAAAGCAAAACTCATTTTCCCTCTGAGATATTTCATAAACAACAGAAAATGAATACATGTATGGGAGTGTGTGGATATATTCTCCAAATAACAGAGAGGCTTTACAAGGCAAACACATTCACTAAAGGCACCAGGTGATTGCAAAAGTAAATCTTTTAAATATATGCTCTAAACCATTAGCCAACTGTGAAATATTTGTATTCTGTGTCAAAACACCTACACATCACACAAAGCCAAGAGACTGACAGGAGAAAGGCCAGGATTTATGTTAGCTGGGGTCTATCTGTCATGGAGATAGGAAAGCTGAGAGAGAGTCTTTTTATTAAAATCACTCTCTGGCTGCAGATATTGATCTAAGCAGCTATGGTTGGACAGAAAGTGGGTCCCCATTTCTCACAAAGTTCCTCCTTGGCACAGCAGGAAAGGACTGGGGTAAATGCCCTCACCCCCCAGCAAATGGCACCCCAAAAGGATGGGCAGGGAACAAGGGGCACTGGTATAAACAGCATCCCACAACACCATGGCACAGCTGCCTTCCAGGAACCACAAAGTCCCTCTCAACCCCTCTTCCCAAATTTTCAGGAAGCCTGTTTTGCTTCCCAAATCCCTAAGGCAGGTTGCCACTACTCCCACATCGAGTTCAGCATTAAAACAAAGCAAAGATACACAGTGCTGAATGCATTTCTTGCATTCCCATTTTAAGGAGCAAATGTCATTTCAAAGGGATCCTTCCCTAAATCTGCTTCAGCATTTTCCATTTTTCCTCTAAGCAATAATTTCTCCCCTGGTTTGGGCTGATCCCTCAGCCTCTGGAGGACACAGATTTTTTGGCTGTGCTTCTCTTTACAAACCTCAGCTTGTGACTGTAATCAGTGGCCTTGAGTATTACCCCTAAACCCAAAATGAAGGAAAGGAATTAGAAATGCTGCATATACAGACTTCCTACATTCCTGCACCCACAGGTTACACAGAGATATCAGTTCAGGGCACTTGTGATTCTCCCCATGTAAGCATCTCTCTTTGGAGATATTGGAAAATTCCTTGCATGAGCTGAAAATTACAGGATATTAAAATGCTGATTCTCCAGAGGCACTGTCAGAAAGCAGGAAGGTTGGTCCAAGCCTTTCTCCAGAACAATGGGCTTTCACTTTTCTCCATCCTGTTGATTCAAAGCTCTTGGAGGCAACAAGCTCTGAACTGATGGGCCCAAAGAGCTGTGTGAAACTACAAAAGCAGCTTACAATAAACCCCCTGTAAAGTTATTAAGAACACAGATATGTCCTGAATGCAGAGAAAATCCTCTGTCTCACTGCACACATCCATATCCCACTGTGAGTGTAATCCCAGGAGAGTCTGTGCCATGCCTGGCCCTGCTGGGGACCACGAGAAAGCACAACAGAGACCCCCAGAGCAAAATGCAGGTGGGGCAGCAGCCCCACAGCTCTGAGCTCACAGCCTGAGCACGGGGAGCAATTCTCCTGTCCCTCCCCATTTCTGCTGGATCACTCACAGGGGTGCTGACCCCGACTGCCCATGCTGGTTTCAGGCACTGTTGGCAGTACAGGCAGTTAAACTCCTGCTTAAACCTTTGTTCAGGTCTGTGGAAAGAAGTCAGCTTTCACTTGGGTCTCCCTGCAGAACTCCAGGGGTGCAGGCAGTTGCCTGCAGCAAGATCTGTGTCCCCATGCTGCAAACACACACAGCACAGAGATCATTCCAAGTGTGTACAGCCTGGCTACCTCAGGGAGTTTTCCCACTGGGAAACTGAAACACAAGCTACAGAGTTCCAGGACAGAGACCTGTGAGGGCGTGCAGCCTTTTAGCTGCTAAAAAAAAAAAAAAAAGAAAAAGCTCCACAGCTTTACAGATTCCCCACTATTAGTCCAGAGATGTCTGGGCCTTTTTTCTCTGAACCCAGGGTTCAGCCTGCACTTAGCATTCCTCTCACCAGTAACCAATATTATGCTGAGCAGCCTCCCAGAGCAGTATGTGCTCCCCCAGGAACAAGCACACAGGCCTAGTTCTGCGGCTCAGACATCACTGAGTTATCAATTCATGTCTGCCTCTCGAGAACAGCACATGAAAACACCAGTCCTTCCTTTCTAATGACAGCCTGTTTCTTTTCCCCTGCCCAAAACACGCAGAACAAAAGTTTCTGTTTTGTCTCAGATTTCTTTACTTAATTCAACATTTTATTTTTGGAATGACAACAGCCTCAAGCAACTCCATTAATTTGTTACGGAGTGGGAGAGCTTTGCATTCCAAGTGTGATTGCTGACCTGCTCCCCTGCTTCTTGAAACAGCCCTGCTCAAGCACATCCCAGTACCAGAACAAAGCAGAATTTCTCATGCTTGAATGCATTATTTTACTTTATGAATACACATTTGACATATTTTACAAATTTACGGCAGCTGCTGTCAGAAAGGACAAAATAACCCTCCCCCAGTACCACTTTTCTCTTACTACAGCCATCAAAGGCTGCAGCTTGTCATTCCCACGTGGAGAATGGCTCCTCTCAGGGCCAGCAGAGGAGCCTCACCCAGGACTTCTTGGGTGTTTGTTTCTCTCTCTGTTGCCAATTCACAACTTACAGTTTGATTTTCTAAGCACAATGAAAATTCCCAATAGCTCTGGAGGAGGCAGTTCAAGGAGATCTTGTCAAAATATTTGTGTGTAAAGAGAGTGAAACCTTATTGTGACTTTCATGCTGTGAGGCACCAAGTAGAGTTACCTTGCCACAGACAATTATTAACTTACAGGCAAAGAATAAAAACTCTTGAGCAAAACCCAAATCTGGATGAGGTCATACTTGCTGTGTGGTTCACTCACGTCAATGTATTAATGCAATAAAAGATAATGAGCATTAGCTGACAGCATTTTCCAACTCTCCAAGAGTCAAGAGGAGTAAATTAGAGCAGATTTGAGATTGCCTGAGAAGGCAAAAAGCTGGATCTAATTCTTTTCTCAATGACAGGGGAATTATAAAATTGAGTAAGAGTCACAGGACATCACTATCACAGCCCAACGTGCCTGGGCACAGCAATTGGGTGTGCTGAGAATGCAGCTCAGCACAGCTCAGCATCTGCCCATTTGAAAATGCCATCATGGGCAGTGACAGGGACAGCAGAAGAGCCTTGTTCACCTTCTGCTTCGTGGCACCACCTCTAAACCTCTGTGTGGAAACATCACTACTGCAGCACAAGTTTGAGTCAATTCAAGTTCAAGTCAGATCTTATTACATCCAGTACTGCTCACCTACCCACAGCCTAGAGAATGAAATTCTGCAGAAATTCAGCATCCAGGTCACTTCAGCACTCTGCTTTGTCTGGCATTTATATCTAGAGCCAAGCACATAATTCACACTGCATAATTTATCCAGGGGATTTTGCCCATGGAACAGCCAAAGCAGATAACAATTTCTTCATACTTATTTATTTTTTAGAAAATTCACTCAACTTCTCCTCTGCTTCTGAACTCTGCAAAAAGATTATGAACCTCTGGTTTTACTCTTCCAGAGCCTGAGCTCTCGGCTAGGTGATCAGACAGATTAATTCACCTCTTGTTCAGTCTTCTGCCTTTAGCTGTTCTTGCTTCCTGAGTGGAGGGAAATGTGTACAAGCACTAAATCTCAAACATGCTATTCTAACATTTGGATTCCATTATCCTAGAGATAACATATAATCCTATAATGATATGTAATAAATTAACATTTAATCTCATATCAGAGAGTTCAAAGGGATCAGAGCCAGCTGGTGCTAAAATAAGCATTTGCTGGAGGCTGCAGGACTGGGAGCTGAGGATGAGATGTAAGAGCTGAGCTGCTCTGATGCTTTGGCTTGGCAAGAGTGGTTGGCAAGGAAAGGATGGAATAAACCCTGGACATGTCTGAGACCACCCAACCTGAGCCCATTCCCTGTGAGTGAAGTCCTTGCAGGTCCTTCAAGAGCAGGAGAGGAAGATTTCCCCCTGAGAGCTGATGAGCACAGGCAAGGTGATCATCCCACAGTGCTGCTCAGGGGATTTGATTCAGATCTCCACTCATTCCCTGTTTGTCAAGGTGCCTTGAGATGTGAACAAGCACCCAAGCTGGGGCTGAGCTCTCTCCAGCTGCAGAGAACCACAACAATTCAATTCTTCCCCCTGGCCCTCCCTTATGCACGTGCAGAACTGATGGAGGATAGACAGTTTCAACACAGAGAAGGCAAAAATAATTTTTCATTTTGCTTCCCCCTCATGTGCCTTCATACACAGAGCTAATACACTGACCACTGCACACTCTTCATTAATAATGACAGCTGCTAATAAAGTTTTATCCATAGAGATTTCCTTATTAAATGCACACAGTGAGTCTGGTGTGAGGGATGTGTTTCTCTGGAGACAGGCACAGTTAAACACCCAGGAGAAGATGCAGCCTCCCGAGCCAAGAGAGGCACTGATGGTTACTGAGGGCTGCTGACCCAAAAAGGGCAGAGAGAAACCCCTGCCTGGATTCCAAATCCCTCCAACTTCCACCAAGCCCAGATTTCACTGGTAGGGAATGGAGATAAAGACCTTAGTCTTTGTTCATGGGCAGCAGCAAAAAAAATATTGACATCAGTGAGATTCAGCTTTTGTCTCTGAATCCAAAGACACACTTCACTGCTCCATCTCAGATTGGAACACAGTGTAAAAAGACTCTCAGATAGCCAAGAGAGGCAAGAATCCATCAGACACAACAGTCTTTTTTAAAAATCTTGTCAATTCTCTCTGTTAGTTTTTAGTGAAGACACATCAACTTCACTGCCAAATTAACTTGAAAGCAAAGGCAGATTTAAAAAAGGGAAAAAAAAAGAAAATTAGATAGGACAGCTAATAAAAATATACAGTGAGAGGATTTTCACAACTTGACAGTGACCACAGTTCTGTATCTGAAGAAAACTTAATAAATAAAAATAACACAAAAATTTGAAGTGTTACAGAGTTATCTTTGCTCTGGCATTTAACACACATTTCTATTACCCTTTCTCGATTAGCCAAATGAAGATCAATGTATCTATAAAACTCAATGACATGTTAATGCAAACCTTAAAAAAGATAAAATGCCTTTTATCTCAGACTTAGGAAAACCTAATAAAGAATTAACAGTCCATGAAGCTGTGGAATTTCACTCAAGGCTTTCCTTTATGCCAGGACTTCCTACTCCATTATTTTTTAATGGACAGGTTTCCCCAGGCTTTGGGACATGTCAGTACAATTGTACATTGTCATTAAAACTGGTCCTATATTTTCCTTCAGAGCTGGGATAGGAACTGCATTGTTCCTATGAAATAGGAACAATCAATATCAATAAATATGAGAAAAATTGTAAAAAGTAAGGATTTTGATAATGATCTGACAGTTAATGAATTTATGAGGTAAAACTTCCAGCTGCAGGATGAGAACTCATTTGGAACACCAGCATTTCAAATATCTATCAGAAGGAACTGCCAGGAATCTACTAACATGACACTAGGAGTTGAATCTTGAAAGGGAAGCAGACAAATATTAGTCTAGGACTTTGCTCCAGACTGCTCTCAGAATTAACAAGCCTTCAGTGAGTGACACAGGGAGCTGGGATCCATAAAGTCACACACCCCCAGACTCAGTGGGAAACTGCTCCCATCCAAGTTCCAGCTATACTTATTTCTACTGACAAACACATAGCAGCAGCATCAGAAATCTCAAATGCCAGCACTTAAAAGACACATCAAATCCAACACTTCTGCACACACTTAAAAAGTTGCTTGTTCTCAAAAGGGCCTGAACACCTGCAGCTCCCAGTGAGACTGAAGGAAATGCAGGTGCTTCCCACTTGTGCTAATTGAGGTGGGCTTGGCTTGGATGCCAAGGAAGGACCCAGTCCTTTGAGATACCCTCGGGGGAGCGTGAGGCCACAGTGCCCAGCTGCAGCAGGATGGGGGGAACGTGCCAGGAGAGGCACAACACGGAGCCTGAGCTCAGATACTCTTCAAGGCTGACAGGTTTGGCCTCGTGAATCAGCACAGGGAGAAAAGAGACAGCAGTAGGCAGGAAAAACACTCCCAAGGAAAAGCAGGAGGCAACAGTCCAGGAGAGAGTGATGGGAAAAGCAGTGAGCAAAGAGGAGGTGGCAGGAGCAGAAGTGAAGCTTGACTGTACACAGACTGACAACTCACTATTTCCATTTAAAAAAACCCAAGCCATCAATGATTAGCCCAAAAAACTAAAAGCCACTTTGAAATCTTTCTTTTTCCTCTGGGATGAGGATGTCTTGCTCTTAAACCCATCTGGGCCAGGTAGAAAAGCTTTCCTGCCTCAAAGGTTGCTCCAGCCCAGCATTCTCCCCCAGGAGCTGCACTATTTGTAGCATTTTACCTGGGACCCTCCTCACCTCCCCTGCTACCCCTGCTTCTCCCCCTGCCTTGGGAGAACAGCTGCTTCTCCCAGGCACTCTGAGATTAATTATTCTTGGCTCTTCTGCACAGTGCCTTGATCTGGAAAATTTATTTAGATAACTTCTCAGGCAGCATATTTATCTGCTGGCCTCAACATCTGCCTGAGCATAAAAGTCAACATCTGACTGATGACAAATGTCATGCCAGTTAAGTGGAGACTGTCCTCTGCCAACCTCACCACCCTTGTTCTGGTAGACTGGGGTGTCATGGCAAGGAGCCTGAGTGTATTCCCTCCTTCCTCCTTGAGGAACAAGTACAGGTCTCAGCCAGAGTGAGAAATCAGACACAGGGCAAGAGGAGAGGGTACCCTGTCCCATCAGGACACAGGGACAAAGCTGTTTTCAGCCCTAAGGAACAATAGCACTGCTCTGTCAGTCACATGCAGAGAGATGAGACCCAATTTGGGACAAGAAGAAAGACCCCAAACACACCAGGCAGGGAAACCCACACCATCCCCATTTCTGCAGGGCCACCCCAAGCACCGAGGACATTCAGGCTCCCCCACACTGTCCCATCACCACATTCCAGCCCAGGGTAAGGAGCTGTCCTGTTGGGAGAGGATGGGAACAAGGCTGATGCCCTGAGCCACAGGCATTTCTGCCTCCCTATGCATGGATATGGACTAATAGCCCTGGATGCATCTCGCACTGCAAAATCAATTGCTGGCAAGAAAAGCTTATTTTGCCATCTTTACTCACCCATCCTCTCATACACAACAAGTACACTTGGATCACCAAGGTGGGATGTTAAATTAATCAACAGGAAGGACTGCCTCCCAAAGGCAGCCTATTCCAGATCTATTCCTGGCCAATCTTCAAGGAATGTTCTTCTACTCATACAGAAAATGTGTAAGAACTGCAAATACAAGAAAATACTGCTCTGTGCAGCAGGGTTCAGACCAGTATCCTTTGTGGACTAATGTGGAAAATTCTATCACCAGACCCCATCTAACAGAAGTCCCTTCCATGAGCCACAACTTTCAAGAATTCTTATAAAAGCCTACTGCAAGCTTGGAAAAACCAAACAAATAACAGAGAAATAAAGACTTAATAAAAAGCAAAAAATCCTAGCCCTTCCCTTTTAAACACACTCTTTGAACTTCACCATTTCTACTGAATTTTGGATGAAACTTAGAGCCAAATATTTATAGGCAGCCAACTGTAACAATGACCCTCTCTTTTGATGTCACCCTCCTGGCCCTCAGTGCGAGGCTGGGCAGACAGAAACACGAAGATGGAGGGTGAATTAGCTCAGGAGGGGGAACTTGTCAGTCAAAGTTGCTAATGCAAGACCACAGCAAAACTTGGGTTTAACCTCAGCAGTGACCACCTGTCACAGTGTGGCACTTTGACTGCTTGTCAGTGACCTGCTTTCAAAAGCAAGGATGCTGCACAAGTCTTCCTGAAACTCAGCAAGGAAAAATGTACCTGTCTGCTGGGCAGCCAGCAAGGCTTCCCAAAGTCTGCAACCAAATGAATTCTCAACTTCCAAGGAAGTTACAGAGAAGAAAAACGTGCAGTATAGAGGATTCTTACAAATAGGGACTCCACAAAGATCCCTGTGCTCCTGGCACATCATTTGTCAGGAAAATTAGAGCACTTTTTGTATAACCACATCTGACTGGGGTATGAGGTTGCACATGAAGAAATCTGTGGTTAGCATATTGTAAAGCTTCCATACCTTCTTGGTCATTTCTCATGGGCAGCTCCTCACAGCACTGACTCCTTTATCCTCACAGCACAGCCAACAAACTCCAGCTCTAACTAACTTTAACTAACTTCTCCACCAGCCAATCCACTCTTTTATGATAAGCATCCTAACTGGAAATAGCTGTGGCTTATTAAGGCAGGCCTGTTTCTAATTCTTTGTAATTAGTACAGCTGGAACTCCTTAGGAGTGAGATTACCTTCATCACTATCTCTATTTTCCTACATTCCATTCCTCTACAGAAATCATGTGTGTTCTTCACATTTACCATCAAATTTAAAGCACTTCCACACAGGAAGGCAAAGTCCACACGCCAGGGATCTCCCCAGCACATGTCCAGAGAAACTGGAGGTGTCTGTGCAGGAATGGAGGATACAACCTTCTTCTTTGTGGCTCATAGCTGAATTTTTTTGGGTTTGTCTCTCCATACCAGGAGCAGTGCAGAAGTGGACCTGGGCACCTGACACAGAGTGCAAGTAGGCTTTGTCTCAGCCACTTTATTTACACAAGTACAGACCTCTCCCTGTTTTCCCTGTAACACTCCTGCCTTAGAGGCCCATTGTCTGAACATCAATACCTGCAGGATTCACCAGAGATTATAATATTTTAAACAGAACGTGTTTGAGGATTTTTCAGGAGTATTAGTTTTCAGAAATGCTGTATGTTTATTCATGCAGTTAATTACACAGAACACAAAAACAAAAATGTCAGGTTTTTTTTAAGTGTAGGAGTAAAAGGAAAAAGTTCAATTCTAACTAATCAACAGTCTTGTCTTATTCTTTCCTCGGTATTTAATCAAAATGTTTCCAGCCAATACATCTAGCAACAAAGACCCAAACAAGTTAATTTTCCTTAAGCAAGATTCATTGCAACACCTGCAAATAAGCCAAGTTTCACCTTGAACAGAAAGATATCCCCCAAGAGTAGGAACTGAGCCCCAGGAATTCGGGTTCCTGACAGCACCAGGGCCCAGCAGGAGCACAGGGCTGCAGTGAGGGGAGCAGCAGTGGGAAGGGGCACTGAAGGGGGGATCCCTGCCCTGCCACAGCCCCATGCAGTTCCCAGCTCTGGGACTGTGCCTGGGCTGCCTCCCACAGCGCAGCCCACACCGGCTGCAGCTCTCGTCATTTTATCAATGAGAACCAGGAATTTGTGAAGACCAGCTTTCACTGCACTTCATTATGTTTTTAGCATAAACCAGAAATCGATTGTGTCTCGTTAATAAAATTCCACCACAACAAACTAATTAGAGAGCCTCATTAATTTTTTATGCACGTTACTCCTGTGCAGGAAGCCGCTGACCTTTCAGTGACGGGTGTTGCATTCATTACACACTTCATGTTTTCTGCCTCCTTCTCTGTGATTTACAGTAGTTGCAACACGTTTTCCAAAAAGCAAAGCCTGTTTTTTCCAGGGAAGCTCAGAGCTGCCTTCTCCCTCCTGCCATGTAATTCCTGGTCACATCTGCCTAGTCCTGCATGGCCCAAGGATCAGGGAAGCAGAAAGAAACCTCCAAGCCCCTTCCACCTGCAGAACAGATGCAAGCAAAGCCTGGGCACTCCTGAGGGTGCAGGAAATCACAGGGATTCAGTGGGCACGGGGAGAACCCATCCCTGCAGGGACTGAGGATCCTGCTCAGCCCCAGGATGATGCCAGCTTCCATCCCATACAAATCCAGCCCAAAGCTCAGTCAGCCCATCCCAAAGCTGGCCTCAGCACTGCCCAAAGCACAGGATGCACCACTACCAAGTGGCCATTAAATCCTTTAAAGAGAAGTAAAAGAATTTAGGAATAAAATAAAATTTCTGCTTGAGTAAGGTCTCCTGGATCAGGCATTAAATCTGCCTGGTATCTCCTTCCTGTGTCATCGCACACCTATTTTCTCCTTGTAAAGCACAGTATTGATTTTTACATGTTTTCATTCACACTTAGAAGCTTTCCAAGATTGGACTTTATTCTTCAATATTATCTGCTGAACAGTGAAACACTGGAACAGATTGCCTGGGAGCACCACAAGGTCTTCATCACGGGGAGGCCACAAGGACAGGCTGTCTGTAAGGAATTCCACAGGTAGAGCTGAGCTCTCCTTGGGATGGGGCATGCAAAGGATGATCCTTTATGTTCCCTCCCAGCCCTATTTCTCTACTCAAGCACAATCTGCACCTGAAACAACCAAGGGAGTTCACCTGCCCTTTGGGACAGCAGCAGCATCTCAGCAGTGGGGAAGAAAACAGGTTATCCTCCTTTATGTTATCCCTGGAAAATCCAGCTATCTCAGAGCTTATCTAAAACCATAATCTGAATTTCTCAGATCTTACCAGTCACAACTATGTATTGAACAAAAAGAGCAGCCACTTCTCACAGCAGAGCACCCATTTCCAACAGTATTTCCTGAGCCCAAGATAGTCTCATCCTGATCCTGGCCCATATTCACCATGGGCATCAGTCGTGTTTGGAGGGTTAATTTGTTAAAATACAGCAAAATGGCAAGTACTAAGAAGCATTATCCAAGTGACAAGTGCTTATGCATATTTTATGAAGCATCTTCAACCTCAGTTCAATGTATCCAAGAATACTTCTGAAAAATGGCAGATTCTGGAGGGGATTTGGAGAGGAAATGACATATAGAATAGGAGGACAGATGTTGCTAATTTATGATGCAAAGGCCTTCACTGAAAAGTGCACATTTTGCTTAAGATTCTCTACAAATGCTATTTTAATGCTGATTTCCTCCTCTTTAGAATTTCACGAACTCTTGTCTGTAAGAACTTCAGCTTGGCTCAGAAGTTTAGCTTGGATCAAAAGCAGCATCTGTAACCAGCAATTAAACTGGGGCTTCAGCACTGTGCATGTTTTTAAAGCATATCCACTTTTTAACACCACCACTTGGAAAAACATGGCTAAGCTGTACATTGGGAATGTGAGAGTACATTCTGCCTTTCTGTATTCCACTCTTGTCAGGATTATTGGGACTTTTTGACCTGGGACTAAAGGCAGAAGAGCTACAGAGTAGGAACCAGTGAGATGGATGGATCCTAATACCCAAAGAGGTCAGAAAGCAGAAGCTAGATAATCTGTTAAAAAAAGAAAAGCAGGATATGTTGTCAGGCCCAAATCATTCATCACTAATTCCCAATGCTTCATGCACAAATCTTGCTTTTCCCATTAACACTTAAGAGCTTTTTGAACATGAATTCTCCTCTCCTCCCTTTCTGTTCTACCCCAAAAGGTTTGGACTACAAACGAGGAAGACACTCATGTCCCACATGCAGGAACCTGCACAGGTCCTTTTCTGCTTGCCAGCCCCTGCAAATGGCTTCATGGCTCTTCTGCAGCTCTCCACAGACAGCCACTACAGAGCAGATTATTTTGTGCAAGGCTGTGACAGAGGGGCCTGTGAAATCCTCCTCATGTGTAAATATCAGTTAAAAATAAAAAAGGGGAGCCATGCACTGACTTCTTCTGGCATTAATTTCAGATACTGCTGGATCATGCCAAAGTGCAAATAAAAGGCAGCCACCACCGTGTGCAGACACTGCACTGAAAAACCAACATCAATCCAGGGCTTTCACTCTATCACAGGGCAATGTTTGCTCCTCAGTTAAGGCAGCATAATTATTTCACATAAGGTGACATTTAAAAATCAAACACACACCAAAAACCCCCACAACCTGACAGTTATATAAGTCAGCAATGGAAAAATTTCAAGAACTGGGGTTCCCTGTACAACCACATTGGGGATGGGAGTACCAGGGCTCAACACCCAAGCTGGGACAAAGCAAAAGCCTCAAACTTCACCCACCAGCCCAGGTGCATGATTTGGGGTGCCTCAAGTTCAGCTTTTGCTTGCCCTGTGCAACAGCAAGAGCTCAAATCACAGCCCTGCATTTCACTGCCAAGGGAGCCCCTGGGCTCTGCTGCAAGCCAGGAGTGCTGAGGTGGGACCCCAGAGGACAAGGAGAGGCAGCAGAGATGGCCGAGGCAGCGTGGGCTGCACCTACTCCTTGGCAGCACACCCCAAATCCGTGGTGAAGGATTCCTAATCCATAATTCAGTGGCAGTCTCTACGTCCATGGATCGTTGCAGCCCAAACAATTAATGACGGTCAGCGCTAAACGCTGCTGACAGCCAGATCCTGGGGAGCTGCCTGGGGAAGGCAATGCTAATTAGAAGCATTATAATGATAGCTGGCTGATATCTGGACTTCCCAAAAGCTTCGGGGACTCTCTCCTCCATCAGTGGCACCGTCCACCCCCAGGTGACATGGTAACAGCCACAGGGCCACCAGCACGGCCCTGGGAAGGAGGCTCTGAGCGCACCAACACCCACCAGCACCAGCTCAAGGCAGCTGCTGCTGCCCTGGTCCCTGTGCTGGCAGGGGTGTCCCCCATGGCAGGGGGCTCTGGGAGGGTCCCCAGGCACAGGCTGCACTCAGGGACCTGGCCAGACCCAGCTCAGCCCTTGGCAGCTCGGGGCTCTGGAGCTTGGCAGTACTTCATGCTCACACACACCCACGGTGCTGCTGGAGGAGAGTGATTACTCTGCACAACACTATCTCTCCCATCCCAAGCAGAATTTACTTACCTTTTTTTTTAGTTTTTATCTGATAAGTTGAAATTTCAGTGCACTTGTCTGCAAAAACACTGCATTACAAAGACATACAACAAATACTGACTGTTTATAGACTCTGTTATTTATTCCCAGTGTATCTTCCTACCTTTTACTGGCCACGTCTTTTATCAGCAATAACCAAGTACCTTTCAAGTTGACAACCTGTTTGCTTTATGGCTGGAAAATGTATCCAAGTGTCTTCCAAGCCTGCTGTGGCTGCATAGAATTCAAATAGCTCTATGAATGTCATTTTTGCAAAGTTTAGTTTCAATATTATTCACATTTTGCTTCTGGGTTGTTTGGGTTTTTTGGTTTTTTTTTTGTTAATCAGCATTGTCTTTGGATGAGCTTCTTAAGGCCAAGCAAACTTTTCAAAATTGACAGTGTCAGTGCCAGAACCAGGGTTTCCAGTCTACATATCACCCAAAATTATAGTGTCTGAAAAGAAGAATAATCATAATCAAGGTCCAAGCAATTCTGAGATGATAGGCCATTTCTAGTCAGCTTTAAAGGGAGCTGCCCACAAGGATATAGGAAGAAAATCAGCTAATGAAGAGTGACAAAAGAAAAGAAAATATTAGAAACTGACTTTGTGGCAGCAGGCAGGGACACCCAGACTGCTGGGACCTGCAAGGCACATGCACAACTACAGGATTTCAGGGCAAGAGAAAAAAAAAAGAGAGAACACACATGTGTGTTCTGCCTGGACACTCAGACATGGACTCCAGCCATGTCCACTGAAACAGAGAAGATGGTTTCACTTGCACATCTGACAAAATCAGCACTGGAGTGAAGGCCAGAGGCTCTGGGGATGTGTGGTCTCTCCCAGAGCTGCTCTCCTCCCACACCCAGGTACCAGCTGGGAGAACTCTGCCCTCCTCCTCCTCCTTCCCTGCCAGCCCTCCATCTCCTCACCAAGGGCTTGCTTCATATTACTATTTCCTTTGCAAAGTGCTGTTTCTCAAGCAATAATCATGCTTTTGTGTTTTAATGCTTTGATTGTACTCAGCCTCCTGCTCTCCCCTAAGCCCCCTCCAGGTTCACAGCAGTGACACCCTTCCCTTCAGATTCCCTCTCCAAGAGCCATCATTTCTCTCCCTAACTGAATTGTTGTCATGGAAATCATTCCTCCTCTCCATCTTCCTGAAAGGCTTAAAAAAAACCAGCCCCCTGCTCTACCACCTCTCCAGCAATCAGCCACCCCACAGCTCCTCTCCATGCACGTCCCAGCTCTGGGAAAGCCCCTCTCCCACTGTCCCACCCAACTCGAGGGAATATCTGGGCCCCAACCCAGGGGATCCTTCTCAGACCCTGTTAGGGTGACTGCCAAGCCTGCCCCAGCACTTTGGTTCTGAGAGGTGCAACCCCCTCCCAGCTCAGGAGCCATTAGCTCTGAAATGCAGGGTGCAGCCACAGCCACCTGTTCCCTGTCTATATATACAGATAGAGATGTGAAGTGTTTGGGGATTTTGTGTAAAAATGTTTCTGCTTACATAACAGGCAGAAATTCTGCAGTCAAGAAATTCTGTTTTTCCAGGCTGGAAAGTTAATTACTGAAAATTACCTTTGATGAACTTCCAAGACAAAGGCTGCTGGCTCCAAAAGCAGAGCATGGCTGAGCTGCCTCCAAAGAGAAAGGAAGAAACAACTGTGCCCAAAATAAAACCCATGAAACTGCTGCACTGGGCACCTGTGCCCAGAAGCTGAGGGCCACTGTGAGGAGAGGCTGGGGCCACCAAACCCAGGCCACCTCCTTCAACTTCATCTGACTGACACAAAGCCAGAGGTCAGCATGAGGCCAAGGACAGCTTTTGGAACTTCCTAACAGGCAGGGCTTGCACAGAGAACCAGGATTAAAATACCCTAAATCCCAGCTAGGAAGACACAAACAGGCATTCAGCCATGACTAATACCCAAATATTCTCAAGATGGAAAACAAGAAATCTCTTCCATGATCATTCACTGACAGAGTCCCATAAAGCTACTAATTAGAATGGTGTTTACAGTCTATATTTCATTTCATCTGATGTTTTTACTCTGATTAGTTATTCTATCACCTGCAGAGAGCTAGTTAGCTGAATGCAAAGATGTCATTGGACTTAATCAAGTAAAGTAGCATTTCATAGAGGGAATTCAGCTAGCTCCATCCTGCTCAGTGCTGTGACCCTGTTAATAACTTCTTTTAAAATTAAAGTTGTATGAAAGCTAAGATGAGTCAAGTTAGGCCAGTGCCCAGAGGAGTAATGTAAAAAAAATGGGTGAGCCACCAAAAAAAAGTGCATTACTGATTTTCTTCTGCATAAGCACCTCAGCCAGACAGCAGAGCTTCTGGAGGAATTACCACCCAAGGTTTAGTGGCCCTGTGTTCCCAGACTATCCAGTGCCTCTCCTTGGAGCAGCAACACTCCTCCCAGTGTCTTCTCACCCCCAGCCACCCAGACTCCCTGAATTGCTTTCAGATGTCAGATCTGATGGGAAGGTGTTCTCTCCCTCCCAGACAGGGTGTCAGTGATCTCAGTCTCTCAGGCTGTCCCACATCCCACTGAGCTCTCCCCAGTGTCTCACCCGTGTCTCCCCTGCTCACAGCCCTGCAGAATGGCTTTTTGTCATTCCACAGCATGCTGATGTCTGTGCTGCTGAGAGCCCACTGTAACCCCAGGTCCTTTGCCTGAAGTGCTGCTTTGCCTGCTCTGCTGCAATCCTTGCCCCAAGCTATCACTTGGCCCTTTCATCCCTTGTTCCAGATCACCATTTCAATCTGTCCAGACTGAAATGAATTATTTTAAGAAAGCGCTCTGGTTCTTCTTCCCCAAGCATCTGCAGTCTCTTCTGACTCTACATCACCTGTCAGTTTAACAAACCTACTCTCCATTCCATTACCCAGATTGATAATGAAAATATTGAACAGAGATGGACAGAAGCCAGCCCTGCAGAGCCTCACAGATTTTTCTGGGAATTCAAGATAAATGGGCTGTTCCATAAAGCCCTCCCTCCTCTCTTCCCTCTGTTTTAAACCCCAGTACCACTTCCATCATTATCAGTCCTCCAGGCAGCTCCCACCTCTCACACACACCTGACACACTGTCCCTGAGCACTGCCACTCTGCAGCTGCATCTCTGGGGCACCTAAAGCTCCCCAACCCCCTGAAAATACCTCAAACCCCAGGGGATGGGGAGCTCTCCCCTGGCTGAGAGATGGTGGCACCTCTGCCCTTTCCCTGCCAGGGAGCCAGCACCCTGGCTGGTGAAAGACACAAATAAGCTTTGGCTTTAGAACAAAAATTGTTGCTTTTTTCCCTCCATTTAGCTTCCTAATCACAGTTAGCCAAGCTTGAAAATGCTATCGTGCATTATGCAATAATCCACCGAGAGCAGGGGATTTTTGCATAAACTGTGTGCTCTAATGAAAAACATTTCCCCCCCTCTGCCAAGGGGCAAAAAAACCCAACCCACACAAAACAAACAAAACCTCTGTCCTCCAAGAGACTTTTACCAGTTCTTTGTTCCATTTGAGTCATACATCTACTGACAATACTTCTGACAAAAGCAGAGAAAAAAAAGCTCAATTTGCAAAGAGCTGGGCTGTGTTCACCTCTACAAAAGCCATACACTGATTTGCCCCAAGTTCCACTAAAAAAACCTAATAAAGGCTGCTTCTCCAATTGAGGGGCTGGGGTTTCTTTTCTGAAGGAAAAAAGCCCATTATCTAGTTATTAGAGTGGAGAAATCTCTCTCTCTACAAGACACAGAGCACTGAAATGTTCTAAAATTAATAAACTGCTCTACTTGGTGCATTTTAAAATTAGATTTCCTTTCTCAGAGAACCTGTATGCAAAGTTGCAACCTGATGCAAAATGAAACAATAATAAACACTTCAAAAACACGTTTATAATAGCAACGCTAACAAATCCTTAACTATAATGATAATGGCTTGCTAGGCAGCTCTATAATGTAAAATTAATCCTTAACATGTCTTAATTTTTTTTCCACTGGGTCATTTAATAATGTGATAACTCATTTCTTTCCTCTGCCTTCATCTCTCACATTGCCATGGAGACAATTGTGAATCAGATATAAATAAAAATACTCTAACACTGTGGCACCACATGTTCTTTTGATCTGTTGCCAACACGATTTTAAAATTACAGGAATTTACAGGAGCTCAATAATTAACAATTCATTTGCTAAGAAATCACTTCTTTTTAGCCAGTTTCCTGGTGATTTGCTAACTCAGGAATGCTCACAAACATGAGCAAGAAATTAAAAGTTCTGTATTTCCTTTCAAATATCTACCTTGCATTTCAATCAGCAGCTCAAAGGAAAACAACTAATGCAGGCCAGAGCCCAAAAGACAACACTGCATTTCCTTTTGTGGTCTCATCAGTCTCGGTGGGATTCCTAATGGGAATATTTTTTAAGGTAATTTTTAATTGTTTGAGCTCAGAATTTACTTGCAAGGAAAAGCAGAAGTATGCAGTGAACAAGTTTATTGCTGGCCTCTATTATCTGAAGTGTCAAAGTGAGGCCACGGATCCCCGCTTCTGTATTAGTTTGTAAAGTACATACAGCAGTAGAAAGATTAAGATTAATTATGCATTAATGATCTTGACACCCCTTAATTGCTACCCAGTGATAGAGGCCACAATCCCTGATATTATCCGTGTTCTCTGGAATTCTGATGCAGAGCTCTCCTCTGCCACAACACTGCCGCGGTTTCCCAGGGCAGGGCTGGCGCCAGCGGCTCCTGGAGCTCAGGCTGCCGAGTTCCCTCTGTGCCAAGGAGCCCCGTGGCCTCCAGCACTCACACACCTGGCCACTGCCACCTCCAGCACTCACACACCTGGCCACTGTCACCTCCAGCCCTCACACACCTGGCCACTGTCACCACATGTGACCTGGAACAACACGAGGACAGTGTTGCTGGTGCTTCGCAATTAGGGACTTGAGCTTCTTGAAGAGCTCAGCTGTGCTTAAACCTTTGAAGTCAGGGAAGAACTCCCAATCTCGGGTTTTACAAAGGCTTTCATGCAACTGCACCATTTTTATTTGCAGTTCCATAAAGCCCTCAGTTAGGCAGCATTATTACACCGTTCACGTGGTGCTCTGCCCAGCCTCACCAGGTGCTCCCAGCCCAACCTCCCCAGAGGAAATGTGTTTCTCTGCACAGCATTTTCCATTCTCTGCTGCCTTAGAAATGGAAGGGCCAGCATGGACTGACCAAGTTATTAATCACTGCCATGTCTCTTCCACTAAAACATATCAGCTACAACTCTACAAATACCTCTGTGCATCACAGGGAAACCTCACGTACACAAGGTCTTGTCAAAAAGCCCCCAGCTCCAATAACTGTTTTGCCCAAAAGGATTCAAAGTGATTTAAGAGCTCAAGTCTGACTCTCAAGAGCAACATAAGAGTTTAAATAATAGTGAGAACTCAATGGCTCAGGACTTGCCTGCCCAATATAATTCCTGCTGTAACAGCTAATTATAGTTAGTGATACACTTGATACCAGCCCCATCCTTTTGGAGACTTACAGTGATCTGCTTCTAGAGCAGGCTAGGGGAGAAAAAGAAAAAAAAAATTAAAAAAAAAAAAAAGGAAAGAGAGGAAAAAAGGTCACTCCTTCTTATGACAGCTGCTCAGAGCTGGTCCATGGGGAAATAACACATGTTCACCAGCCCCACCAGCTGTCTGCAGCCAGAGAACTCCAACAGCAGCTGCTCCAGCTTCAGCTCTGCCCTCTGCCCTGACTCACAGGTGAACACCTCCACCAGCCAGTGCTTCCAGAAATGGGACAGCAGAGCACCTGGGGCAGCCACCCTTCTTCTGTCAGCACATACAGGGCAAAGGCATTGAAACTCTGCTTCCAATCCAAACCCAAAAATAAGTGTAAGAGATAATAACTGGATAAAACCTAGTAGGGAACCTATGGCTGGCAACCAGCATGGAAATATAAACACAGAGCAGCAATTTTGTATAAGGTGAATTCAGTGTTTTGTGCCTCCCTACCACTAGATCTTGGTATTTTATCAAGCAAAGCCAGCTGGTATATTAGTGAGGGACAAAAATAACTCCAAAATGCAGGAAAACTCTGTGGTGTTCAGTTCTGCACAGTGGATAACCCCACCCCATCACCACAGGGCACACAGACCTGCTGCACATGGACACAACACCTTCAGCTTCCCAGGAAATGGCAAACAGCCTTGGGAGGGGCAGAAAAATGAAACTCAACTGAGAAGGCAAAAAGCAGGGACAGAGGGGGCTCTTCTTCACTTTTTGCACAATTTGACCTAAATTACATGCTAACTCTAAGCAGCCAGGAGTGGATTTGGGGGAAAATAAGTTACCACAGGACTTTAGCCTCCTGCATAGCTCTGCTACAGAAAAGCTGCACGACTTCCCTATCTCTTAATGGGCAGCTTTTGCCTACTGCCTATGTCCAATTTCTCCCTTTGATCTGGCCCAGTAGCCTAAAAATGAAGTTAAATATAAACATCTACAGCCATACCACAGTGTCAAGGCAGGAGGGAATTTTTAGTTGAGGGAGAGGGCTAAATGCACAAAATAACTCTGACATTTTATCGTACTCGCTGAAAAACTCTTCAACACCTACAGCCTGGCTAAGACATTTGAAAACACAGATGATCTTCCAATCAATACCCAGCCTATCCTTGGGAGGAAAGCAAGGCAAAACAGTGCCATGTTATATATCAACTATCCCAGTCAGACAAATCAATAATTCATGATTTTTCCAAAGGCCAGGCTGTACCACAACCTTCTTCCTCCTTACTGGTGCACAGGACTCTCAATTAGCCTGGAAATATTTCTACACCAAAATGAACCAGTTTGGTGACCTGACTCAGCTGTGGTGTTTGCTATGAGATCTCACAGTTAACCCCAGCTTCAACAGCAGGGACTCAGAATAAGGGCAGCCCCCCAAGGAAGCTCCCACTGATGGGCAAGACTGGCATTGCTTGGTCTGAAATCCCATCAGCTCCGACTGATGGAATCAGTTTCTCTTTTCTCTGGAAAAGAGAAAACCTAATGGAAAAATGTACCAAGAGCTTTGGGGAGACACAAAAAGGAAGAAACCTCAGTCCTCAGAGATGGGAGGGCTGGAGTAAAAGCTGGCTGAGTCAATAGGGAAGACAGATGTGCACAGAAGTTTGCCACCATCCTCTTCTCCCATTATTCCTTGTTCCTACAGTTTGCTTTGAAAACAGTTGCACAAAATCAGGGTCAAGTGGGGAGCTGCCATGCTCAGATGCAACTACAGGAAAGAAGAGAGAAATTACGAGATATTCCCCTCCCAGAGCCCCTGTCTCACCACAGGGAAACCCATGGGACAGCAGGGCCAGCTCAGGGATGGAACAGACACAGATCCAGGGGCAAACTGAGCACAGGGCTTACCTGGGCAGGGAAGTTCCCACTGTGGAGCTGGCTAAACATGCTTCAACAAAACAGCTTTGAGGGAGGACTGGTGGCATCCCCTGGCCCTGCTGCCCACCCCAGATACTGTCAGCACTGACCATGTGGAGCCTGTGTAGTGTGGGAAGCCAGCAGGCTCGTGGTGGCCCAGCCAGCTGGAGTGCCCTGGGCCAGGCAGCCCCAGAGAAGGCAGCAGGAGCTGTCAGCTTCAGGAGTCACCTCGGTCTGGCCTGGAGGCAGCCAGGCAGGGCTTAGGATGGCAGCCTAACTTTGCAAACATTATCTGTTTTACAATTGGAGAACTGAGACACACAAAGAGGAAGTGCCTTCCGAAATTCAAAGCCCAGCCACTGTGCAGAACTTATCACACCTCTCTTGATCACAGTCTAATCACTTAAAACACAAGCATATCTCCTGCTCGCCTCCATCCAAATACCTCAGTAACCATTAGACATTCAAAGGGGAGCAGCAAAGCCTACACACCAACTAAATCATGTTTCAGTAAAATTCCATCCTTGTGATTGATGCTCTGTGATACCCTGTGTGCTCCTTCTGTGGGGCTCTGCTTTTCATCAGCTGCTGGAGCTTGGGGTTTATAACACACCAATTCTCACTCTTGTTAGGATTTTGCTGCCTGTGTTCTCCCACAACGGCTCCCCACATTTATTAGCAGTTTGATAACAGAGTGAAGCACTTGTGAAACTGGCCCCAAGCTCCGCTCGCTGAACTGTGAATTAACTGTAAATATAATTAGAGCTGTACCTCACACTCGGGACTGGGAGGAACAGGAGGTCTGCCCCAGAGCTGTTACTACAGCAGTACGCAAGTCCAGGGCTGATAAAAATAGCAAACCCCAGCTAAAAGAGCAGAATTAATTACATCAACTGTTAAAACAAGCCACACAACTACTTCAAAATTAAGAGGAAATTCCTTCCTGCACTGTTTGGGGAAGGAGCAATGATTCGAGCAGCCCTCCCAGTGCATGATGGATTTCCAGGAGGTCTGACTCCATAAAGCATTGCTCAGTCATGGAGAAAAATTAAACCAAAATTTTCTTAGACAGACAATCAAACGGGTTTTCAGAAGTACCACCCTTTTAGAAAAATCCAGCCCTCTGGTAGGATGATGAGCACAGCCATTGTGAGCACCTCAGGCAGCTCCTCCCCAGCGAGGGGACCACTGCTTTCCTAAGACAAGCAATAAAAGATGAGCAGGGCTGCAGTGGAAGGGCAAAGAGAGGTGTGAGCTGTGACAGCTGAAAACCCAAGATATTTTCAGGAAATTATGTACTGTTGACACTGTTGGACTGGGGAGCCTCAGCAGGCAGGAGGGAAGGTGGTAACAGGGCAGCAAGGACCAGAGGGAGCAGAATCAGCTCAAATTGAGTGCAATAAATAACAGATGGAAGGATCCCAAAAGGGGATCTGTCAGGAAAACTGCAGCGACAGCCCGAGTTACAGTTTGGAAGATTTAATCTAGGGGTCAGGAAGGTTTTCCCTCAGAGAGCACAGGAACAGGCCCCAGGGAAGGGATGAATCCCAGTCCCAGGGAAAGAGGCCTTCTCACTCAGTTCAGCAAAACCACTGCTCATGTGGGCAGCTGTCCTGCTCCAAGCAGGAGGCTGGAAACCTCCAGAAGATCCTCCCAACTGACATCTCTACAGTGGCATGAGATACAACCTGTGGGAGATTAAATGAGCTGCATTTAGTAGGGGCAGGACACAGGAAAGGCCGTGAAGAGGAGAATTGGGAAGCCCAAAGGACGAGCTGCTTTTCTACCAAAACTGCTTTCCTGTGCAAACAGCCTGATCTTTTGCAGGGCATCAAGCTGAGACCCACAGCAAAGGGGAAGCACCCAGCCAGCACAGAAATCCCTTCCCACTCCTGTGAGGATGGAGGCTCCAAACCCCTCTCAGCACAAGGATGACCAGCAGAGACCCAGCTGCCTCCTCCAGCCCCCATCCCATGGCAGAGGCATTTCCCACCCCCAAGCTGCAGCAGCAGTGGGAAATATCTCAGGGTAATGCAAATAAAATCAGGATACTGCACCCATCCCCACATTTCTGACCTAAATCTGTGCCAGCATAGGCAGCGAGGCCATAAATCGAAAAAGTCTTGTAACATAATGTCTCCTTGTGTTGCCTTCTTCCATAAACAAGCAAGATTTATGCATTCCTGGGGCTATTAACAAGAGCTATTTGTCTTTATTTCTGCATGTAACTAATGGAGACACCAGCAACATTGATGAGCCACGTGGGATTAATTAATAAAGCTGTTTTCAAGGGGGTATCTGTGGACTTGGTTTCTCTCATACTAAAGGAAACGTCAAAGCATTTTTTCAAAGCATAGGATGAAATTTCATTTAAGAGACCAATGGCCCATGTGAGTGCAATCATTACCCAGCCTAGCAAAAAATTATCAGTGTCCAAAAGGTTGATGACATTCTCAAGTTTTCCTTAATTACTGTGTTTTATAATTATTAAAGCAACCTAGCAAATCAAATCCAACAAGGCCACAAAAGGTAAAAAATTAAAAGAAAAAAAAAAAGCCAGAGGGTCCATATGGCTCCACTCTTGAGTTGCTGATGGTCAGAACCAAGGTGGTTCTTTTAGATACACCCATTTCAAACCAGTCAG
The DNA here is from genome assembly GCA_013400575.1 of Peucedramus taeniatus. Classification (NCBI taxonomy): domain Eukaryota; kingdom Metazoa; phylum Chordata; class Aves; order Passeriformes; family Fringillidae; genus Peucedramus; species Peucedramus taeniatus. The sequence goes on along the minus strand of WBNO01031359.1, from coordinate 82,021 downwards.
CATGAACCTGGAATTCAGCAATCTCCTCTTCCCCAGGAGAATCACACAAAACACATAAAGAAAAAAAGCTAAAAGCCCTCGTGGTTCCACAATAAATCAAAGGCTGAGCATGGGTTAGCATCCTGCAGTCTCATGTTTTACATAGATTCATCTTCCTGTTGAGTGACCACGTTGGGACAGGGAATAACCAAACGAGGGGTGGAAGGACAGGACTGACCGGAAATATTGGAGACAGTTTCAACTTTGTAAATATGAGCTTTCACCAAGAAGACACAAACAGAAATGAGTCATTAACTTAATTCATTTTATGAAAAAGTTGAATAAAGGTTAATAGGAAATTAGTCATCTTTCCTTAGGTTTTTTCCTATCCATCCTACGTGATTTAATTAAAAACGTGCTGTAGAGTTCCAGAGGATGATTAAAAATAACCTCTCATTTTCTATTAAACTCCTTAGGTTTGCACAGGAATTCCTATAGAATCTTATAAAACTTCTGTTTACCTCTGCTGCATTTAATTTCTATTCTGCACATCTTTTCCTTAAGTCCAAAGGGATTTCTTGATGGTGGTGGCTTATTAAATAAATATTCTTTCCCATGGCTGGCAGTCCAAACTTTGGGTCAGTGCTGAACACCAGTGTAAAAACTGTTTAAAAAGCAACATTAGTAGCTTTGCTTTTCTGAATGGAACACAGGAAGAGTTGAAAAGAACTTTTCTACCTGTCACTGCTGCAATTTTGGAAAAGAAGACCCATAGCAACTCAGTCAGCCTGCAGGCTTGCTGAAAGCCAAAAATGGTTTTTCCCAGTTTTCTGTTCCTGTGGAGGTACAACACAGAGCTCTACAGCATTTATTAAAACAAGGCTAGATTGCTTTACAACAGGTAGGATATATTCAACAAAAGCAAAAAAGCCCAGAGCTTGCAGGAATTCTGTTTAAAATATTCCATTAAAATGGAATTTAAATTAAAAATGGTACAACAGCTGTGATTTCCTTACTCAAACACAACCCTCTTGCTGTCAGTCTCCTTGAAAATTTGATCCAGCTAAATTCACTCAGCTGTTCCTGTCTTCAGTCCATCCAGGCTAAATCCAGATAAGTCAGAGGCCCAGAAAGGTTTGTACAAATTCCACAGACTGCAAATTCTGGTTTTTAAGGAGCAAATGAACAGCAACCCTCACACCCAGCACCCACCCTGCTGCACATCCAGTGATGCAACAGTGAGGAGCTGGCTTTGGGGCTGAAGATCCAAGTTTGATATCAGCAGACTTGTGTGCAACTCTGGTCAAATATTATAAGTTTAGCTTCACCAAAACAAGATTGCTGAAGATCATACAGGGCTTAGGTGCTTAACTATCTCATTGGAGGTTAGTTTTTTCCATGTTTTTTTCCCATGGGGTGGGAGGCAGACCTGGTACATGGCACATCCTCACCACCAAGGCTTCAAAAAGAGCCCCCCAGCAGCAGTGCCAAGGTCTTTGCTGGCCTCCCCAGCAAAGACTGATGCCCAGGATGAATGTGCCTTTTTGAAACTAATTGCACAACAAGAAAAGATTCTCTAATATCATGCAGCCAATCCTAAGGGGAATAATTACTAGGAGATAAAAAGAACAGAGAGGGAAAAAAAATAAAAAAAAGACAGATTTACAGTTTCTACATTTCATTAGGAAAGCCTGTGGATTTGACAGTCACCTTGAGCAGCATTCAGGAGGGAAGGGAGGAGCCAGTAAACATCCAGAGGCTGTAACATTGCGGTTCTGCCCTCAGGTAACTGTGCTGCCATTAAAGACCAAACCTAATAACAACTTGTTCTGCCTTGCAAGCCAGACAAACCTTCAATAATCAATGAAACTGAGATAAGGCTGCTGCTGACTCCACGTACACGCGCCACTCCAGCCCGGCTCCCTCATCATTTTTCCAAGATCAATATTCATCAATGCACAGTGGTCAGGCACTTATCCATCATCCTAAAGGTTGGCATCGAGCATGGGGCTCTGAGCACAGAACAAAAGCCATCCCTTATTTTCCATTGCAAAGCCAAGGCAAGGTTTGGACCACTTTGTTCCCCAGGAATGGCGGAGAAGGAGGACTGAAGAGAAACCTTTCTGTTTAGAAGGAACACCAAATTATCTGAAAGGGGGCTGCATTCTTGAAGACCCAGAATGAGAATCCCAGCTATGCACAGGACCTTAAGCAGGTGTCTAACTGCCATGGACCCACTTCCCTCACGGTGTTACTGCCACTGAGCCTTACCTAGCTTTCCATCCTAACACAAGATTTTCTCTCTGAATAGAACAGAGTAATTCCTAATTTGAATTCCACTGCACAACAGAAACAGCCTGCAAAACCTTAAAAAGAAGCCAGTTCCCTCTAGCAGAATAGAAGATATATTAGGCTCCAGGACTGTATAGAGCAGAACATAAAATTAAAGTAACAGACATCATAGAGTTTGATAGCATCTTCCAGTCTCAAAGATCTCCAAATACATTACTAACTGCAACAGTCATTGCTCTGCTAGACAACTGCACATCTCCAAAGTGAATCACATATTCAAGAGAGGAGTTGAAAAGTCTTTATGTAAATGGAGAGTACTTTGTTGAGCCACAAAATGCTACCAGCTCTGGGAGGCAGCAAAGCAGCACAACACAAAGGTCATAACATTCACCATAGGTGTGCCTGTTACTCCAGCTCAGTTTGGACAGCAAGAGAAAATTAGCATTTACTCTCTCACCAGCAGAGAAAGATCATCCCATAAATGTATTTTCATCAGCTTTATGTAATTCAGAATCTTCACTTTCTTTGCTCTCCCCAGTATTTAGTGCCTAAAGAACAGATTCTGTGGTTAAAGACTGGTATTGCTATAAAGCAATGTAATAGTAACATCCTTCTTCAAGCCAACTCCAACAGGCTCCTCTCTAAATGGTTTTATCAAAAATTATAGTTAACAGTTGACTCAGTGTTTTCATTATTNTTTTTTTTTTTTTTTTTAGTTTTTACAGAGATAAAAAGAAACAAGCACAACCTGTTCTAAAAAGTTTCTCAAGTTCCCAGTTCAGTGTTGTTGATTCAAAGCAGTCAAATAGACTTTTTTTTTAAAACTCTTATTTCTTTTTTTATTATGTGCCTTTTAAGAATAAGCTTGGTTTATCCTTTATCCTCTTTCTGCAGACACAGGAGAGTCAGATCTATACTCAATATCCAACTTCCCCAAAGAGAAACTCATTCTAACATTTTTTTTTTAAATGCAAAACCTAGAATTCAATTTTTAGGTCTCTCAAATACCTTCAGATGCTGATAAACAGAAGCATAATCCAAGCAAAATAAGTGTCTCAAATCCTCCCAGCTAAATTCCAATTTCTGTGCAAATTTTAAATGTTGCCCTCCAGTTCCAAGGAGTTACATGTTGCACAAGCAGATAGTAAAGGCACTGACCTGATTTGTTATGCCAAGTATATAAAGTGCCATAAAATACTGCAGAGGAAAGCTCAAAATTCCAGCACCTTCATAATCGATGGAAAAAAACACAAGACTCTCCCAAGCCACCAAGCAGGTCTCCAAACTCTGACATTTTCATTATGAAAGCTTGTTTTCCAAGTCATTAATTTGTCAGCATTTCTACAGTATTTCATAACTCCACAAGAGCAGCAAACTAAAGGATCTTGAAATCAAATGCCCAAAGATTTCCCATCCATTGCCACCCACAGAAAACAGCTGGGTTCCACCTAAACATCCATCAGAGCACTGTTGAAAAATCAGGCCCCACAGGAAATAACCCTAAAAGGCCCCTAAAAACAAAAATCTGGGCATGTTCTGCCTCCCCCCTCAGCTCCAAGCAGCCTCTCATTTCCCACAATGGGAGCAAAAAATGTCAGCCTGAAAAATGCTGGTTGGAGACACTGAGCATTTGAGCATCCATGAAGACATTGCAAGGATCCTCTGGTAGCAAAGCAAAGAAAATCAGCATCCTGCAGGACTGAGCCTGAGTCCCAGAGCTACACAAGCTTTTGAAGATCCAGCCCTTATGCACTCATTCTGAGAAATGCCAGCAGCTAAACTTTGCCATATTCGAGTGCAATGAAAGAAGACTTCCCTGAGCACAGCCTGGCAGATTTATTATTTTCTCTGCTTCCCATAAAATTTTCCAGCAGAAAATCCAAAATTTTTAATAGGAATTTTTTTTAAAGGAAGCTAACTCTTAAAGCTCCCAATACAGCCACTAATCCCTAAGCAATCCCAGAAGGCAATCTCTACCCAATGCTCATTTGCACTGGGTAGAGGGACACAATTCTGCATTTTTCCTTGACTCAAACTCCTGCTCACTGGGAATAAGTTGGGCAACATGAGAAATATACAGGTGGCAGACCAGAGATATGTGCAAGCTGAGGAATCCAAATCAAGCTGGAGGCACAGCATGGAAATCCTGAGGGAAAAGCACCAACTCCATTATTTAACACTGTCCTTGTGAGTGACCTCACAAAATAATCCAGGATATGTAAGATGCATCCAGGAAGCACCTCCTGCCAGGAGGGAATGGCTCATGCTGGGTACAGAGGAATGGGAAGGCAGGTTGTGGTGGCATTTCCTACCTGAGCACAAATAAATAGCCAGCTGGAATTATATACATACTAGAATTGGTTTTGGCTTTTGTGCTGCCCTTTGTCATTACTGTGCTGTAACCACTTTTTGTTGAGTTTAGTACAGCCCTAGAAATACAAGTGGAACCTTCAGAACCATCACTGTGACGCCGAACCAGCCCCATGTGGAACAGACCTGACAGCACCACCTGAGACAGCTCTAAATTGCCCAGCTGACAGGGTAATTGTCTCTGCTAGGAGAGGAGAACTATCTCGACAGGAAGAAAAATTGATTTGGGTCAGGATTTTAAACCTTTCAGCTTCATTTAGTCGCCGTACCCACAAAGATAAATCCAGCTTATCAAGCCCCCATCCCTCCATTCAGAGCCTGGCTCCACACATTGATGTGAGGAAACACTTGTGCATTTTTTGCTGAAACCAAGTATTAAAACCATGTGATGTGGCAATTGAGAGCATCTTTCAAAAGACTGTCCAAAAGCAGGAAAATACTTGGGATTTCCAAGTCATCCATTCCTTACACACCCTCCGCAGCAAAGACTTGAGCACGTATCACCTCAGAAAGGTTTTTTCCTTGACACAGAGGAAGAAAAATACAATTGCCACTTGCCACAACAGCTGCTGGCTGTCCACTGAAATAAAAGGGAAAATGCCATTTCCACTCCTACACCACAACTGCTGCACCCCAAAGCAGAACACAGCCCTCCAAGGTAATTCCTGGCAGTGCTACAGAAACACCACCCTTGTGACAACACGAGTCAGCAAATTGCTTCTGAGGAGTTTACAGCCTCGAGAGCACCAGAAGGAAAAAGGAAAAAAAGAAATACACCTCATTTCACCTGCATTCACTGTATGTGCTCTAATACACCACACATTTGTCATATTAGTGTGTGCATCTTATTATCCAGGGATGCATCAGAAACTGCTACCAAGGTAACACAGTGGCAATAAACAGCAGCCAGGGGAAGAACACCACCAGGAAGTCAATGCATTTCCTCAGGTTATATTTTCTCTCCCCCTCTTACAGCCTCTTTGGTTATTAACATATCAAATATTGGATTTGTATAATTTGACATCTTTTGTGTTTTTTGAGAATTAAGATCAGAGTCTTTAATAGCTCTGCTAGAAGAAAAATTCTCATTAAGGACTGAAGATGAAGTGCTCTGAGATTCCTCATACAAGGGACTCTCCAGAGGAGACATATTTGTGTGAGTCAACAGCATATGTCACTCTTGGAAAATAACGCATTTGAATGTGATCTTTTCTCTACTGGTTTTATTTAATGAACAAACAGAACAAATCTGCAGCACTTCAGAAGGGTGCACAGCAAGGCATGGGTTAAGTTGATTTCCAAATTTCACCATGACAAGCAGAGAACTTCCCAATTCTGGCACAAAACTGGGGAGAATGGCAGCACAGGGAAAACAGAAGGATTTATTTCCCTTTTTATGATAAGATGACAATTCAGGAGCCTAGCAAATCCTTAACAAGAAGTCTCTGGTGGATGGATGCAAACAGAAATGAGCCCAGGCACCTCTGCTGCTGTTTTGCCGACCACATTTATATACCTGGCCCAGATCAGCAAAGGGAAAATTGAGCTCTTTCAGGGGGACAGATGGGCTCTCAGTCTCAGGTGTTGACAGTTTTCATTTCCTAACTGTTTTACAAATGAATGTGGATGTTTGGGGACGAATTTCCATTTTTATTCAGTGTATGAGAATGGCCCTTCTGAATATAGCTGTCTCACAAAAGAAGCCACTGCTTGATCATGGCCCCAGCTCATCCAAAAAAAGGCTGAGGACTGTAAAGACTTGGCAGGGGAGCACTTGGGAAGGGCTGCTGCTTCCCCAGCCTCTCTTGCCTGTGTGCATTGAGTCAGATTCCCTGGCTTTTGTGGCAGCCCTTTTATTATTCTTATTATTACTACTACTACTATTACTACTATTCCCAAGACAGCACCAAAAGCTGATACAGTAGGAGGGAGGTGAGCTGGGCTCTACTTTGCCCTGCTGAACACTAACATAATTACCACGTCCCAAGTGCACTACAGTGCCTTTGTGACTGGAAATGATTCATGAGTCCAAAGGACCTCAACTGGAATTTAAATTCCCAGGGCAGGCATTGGGTTTACAGAGGGGGAAAAAAAAAAAAAAAAGAAAAAATGTAAAAGTCTCAGAATGGGTACATTTGATCTAAATGTCTTGAAGAGAGATATTGAACTCCACAGCTCTATATTTAGACTCACTTTTCAAAGGATAAATGCACTTCAAATCTCTTCATTAGCTCCATTCTTCAGCAGTGGTTTATTCTACCAAGAGCAAACATGTTGTGCTTTGGAGAGGAGTGTGGTGGCCACTCTTCCACAGCAGAGCTTGAGGGTCCCTTCCCCACCTGAGAAAATCCCCATGAAGACACAGCAGGGGAGGAGGATATTCCTTTGCTCCAGGGCTGGGTGAGGGCACACATGGGCTGGAAATCCCTGTCCAGACCAACCCCAGGGCTGCCCTCTGACCCAGCAGGACCAGGGATCCTGCTCCCCTGTGCACACACACCAGGGTCAAAGCAGGACAAGCTGCCTCTGAAGCAGCCCACTCCCTGCAGCGACTGAACAGAGAACCAAAGCACCCTGTTAGGATGAGTAATTGTTAGACAAGATACATCCCACATGTGGCACGCTCCTCCTCAGCATCACCAGCCCCAATTCAATATGCAAGGGGAAGCAAAGGCTCTGCTGTCTTTGGCTACCCGTGAAAAGCCATGGGGCACTGATCCAGGGATGGATCTTCACTGCAGAGCCAAGCCAAGCTGTCTCTGGAGTCCTGTCCCCACAGCAAAACCGCTGAGTGTCCCTGGTGGCCCCTGGGGACGTGGTGAGCAGGATCAGTGCTGGCACAGCAGCTCCAGCCTGGCTCCCAGTGCAGGTCAGCTCCTGTCTGCTGCTTGCTCAACACAGACACAAAGCAGTGCTGGCTGCAGTGAGTGTGACCCATGGAGACCCTGCTGGGGCACCCAGACCCTGTGGCCACAGGCCACCACACCCCAAGGCCACATGGAGGAGCTGCCTCCCAGCTGCGAGGCGCCACACCAGAACCTCTGCTGAAGTTTTTACCAAATTTCAGCCCAGAAGTTGGTCAGGTGCAAGGAGGGCATCCAATTCGAACAGGTCAGGCATCACCTGAAGGAGCAAACACGACAGACTCTCCTCCAACAGCTGCAATAATGCATTTTACAGAGAGCTCCAAGTCAGCTCAGATTTAAGGAGCTGCATACTTCAAATGTCTCTGAAGAATACTAAAATGAGAACTCGGTCACACTGCACTGTGACTAGTGTGGAGCACTATTAAAGAGAAGCTAACATTTGTTTTCAATTACCCAGTGTATATCTGAAAGACTAAAGCTGTCTCCAAAGTATTAGATAAATGTGTGTGTTTACTGTGCACTTGTGCATGGAAAAGGAAAGTTATCTGACAGTCATTTCCAAATACCAATATTTTACCAATATCATTATATCAACATCTAATGAGTCTCCCTGAGCTTCACACCGTGTTAAAAGGCAAAATTAGAAAGCAGAGGTAGCTGAACACTGCTATTCAAGACACAGAATAAATGCAAATTAAAAAACTAGGATTTTACTCCCATATCTCCATTTGTTCAGATCACAATGACTTATTTTTTTCAAACTCTCCTGAAAAAAAATGACAGAAAGCAGGAAAGTTTGTGGCAAATGCAGAATGGCATCCATAAATTTATGAAGTAACTAGACTGACATCCAGTGCAATGCAAAGTGCTTTCCAATCAATAGCCATGAGCATCAATCCCCGGGAAGAGCAGTCCTGTGCCACCGCCTCCCACCAGCAACAGGCAATGCCATTTCCTGCTTAACTCCACGATGGCTGCAGTCTCCCCCAGTCGATGGCATTGATGGGCTGTGGGATCAGGAGCCGTGAGGACAGTGGGGACAGGTGTGTGACAGGGACACAGTCCCGCTGGGCTGCTCAGCAATAGTCCCTGCGTGCCCATCCCTGCGCTGCTCCCGCACCCGGAGCACCGAGATTCCAGCAGCAACCCAAACACTGGTGACCAGGAGCAGTATGAATAACAGCATGCAAATAAATAAGGGCTCGCCTTTGCTATGTGATTTAAGGAAATTTAACTCCCACTTCTCTGTTGTTATCATATTGTAATGTTTCCATACCTGCTCGGTGATTTCTCACAGGCAGCTCCTCATAACACTGACTCCTTCTCTTTTACCTCCTTACTGCTCTTCTGACTCCTTCCTGTCCCTCTTACGACCACCTAACCCTTCCTGTCCCTCGCAGTACATACAGCCCTCACTGCTCCTCTCACACCCACCTGACCCTTCCTCCTCACAGCACAGCCAAAAACTCTAACTCACCCCTCAACCAGCCAACCCACTCTTCTATAACACCCACCCTTAACTGGACATGGCTGTGGCCCATTAAGGGCAGTCCTGTTCCTAATTCTTGGTAATTAGTGCAGCTGTAACTCCTTAGGGGTGAGATTACCTTCATCACTATCTCTATTTTCCTACATTCCATCCCTGCACACTTCTCCAGAGCGTCGCAGGAAGCAGCAGATGTTGGATGACTTCAATGCAAAGCTTATTGTGCCCAAAATCAGCCTGAGAATCAGAGGGCTTGGGCACAGCCCCACTCATTAGTGATCAATAATGGGTTTGCCTCTCTTTCTGCTGCTAAGTATCAGCAGAGAGTAAATTCCTCCCAGCTACCAGAACGGTTTGCTCAGGATTCACTCGGGATGGATTAACAGCACCAGAGATTGACGTGAGTCCCTGACAGCTGTGACAAATGAAAAGCATCGTGTTTGAGGGCTGCAGTGACAGACAGGGCTCTGGAGCAGTGCTCGGGGGTGTGAGCTGTGGCCACACGGTGCTTGCAGATGGGGCAGCCTTGCTGCCCAAACCCTTATCCACAGAGATTCTGCTTATACTTAAATAAAGGGAGCTGTGACCTGCAGCTCTTGCCTCACACAGGAGAGACACTGAACACCTGAGCAGTAACAGGTGAACAGGTTGTTTAATATTTTGGTTACTCCTCACATGAAGTCCTTCAGTTAAAGATTTAACTCAGATTTGTTGGACACATATTAGGTGCTAAATTCCTGCTGATAATTGCTAAAAGTGACCTGCAATATGAATGACATAATCCTTCCATTTCTGTACTGTCTCCAAATAGACCCAAACAAGGCCATGGAGAAAAAACAGCTTCTCAGTCCCCTTTTCAGCATCTGCTGCAAACAGGAGGTTTCTGCTGGGCAACTTGCCCACTTTGCTCAGTTATCAGCACCTTCAGTGCCCAGGACCCAGAGATCCCCACTGGAACCCAAATAAATGGTCAGCAGGGACAGAGTGGATTCAGCATCTCTGTGGAACAGGCACGAGGGAGGCCTCAGAGTCAATCACTGAAAATCCCTCTGCACCAAACCCTGTCAGAGCAGTTAGACCACGAACTAATAACTGTCCATCTCCATTTGTCTGCAATGCTGCAAAGAAGGCTTCCAAAGTTCTCTATGGCAAAAGAGGCACTCTGATTTTGCTTTAAATGGAAGTGTGATGATGCTAGCTGCTGGTAAACCTCAAAGACAGTACTTATACAGCATCAGAAACATTTGCAAAGGTGGAAAAGATATAATTTAGACTGAGAGACCTTAAAATCTACAACCCAGGTTCTGCAAACTTTGGTGCCTCTGCCTAAGCATGCTGCTGGATCTGTGCCTGTACCTTGATCACTCCAACAAGGCCACATTGTATAAAGAAAGTTACAACATTTTGAAAGTGCATTATTCTTTTTCTTAAGGATTTCTATTTTTTAAAATGTTGAGGAGGATACAGTACACCCAGAAACTACAGTCTCCAGCTTGTCACAAGAGGCACAGCACAAAAAAAACCACCTTAAAGCCCTTTCCTAAGCAGAAGGCAGGTCAGCATTGCTAATTTATTGCAGAGCATCGTGTTCCTTCCAGGTACCAGGAGGGAAACACTGTCCCTGCATTTCATGCACCAAAACCTCCTAGACAACAAATCAGGCTTGTGCCTCTGTGGTCCCTTTCTGTAGCTGCTGGAGGTGGATGGGCAGAGGTGGTGCTGCTGTGCTAACAAAGCCTCTCACTCCAGATGCCAGGACATGTCCCATCCCTGTGGGCCCAAGGCTGTCCTGGAGAGAGGGCAGTGACCAACTCTGCTTTGCTGGGTGGCTGCACAGACCTTGCAAAGGAAGCAGGAACAGCAGCAGCATTGCAGGCTCACAGTTGCAATCTTTATCTACCTTGATGAGCTGAGCAGAACTTGCCAGTTCCATCATGCAAAGCCATGAAGTGCTTCTTAAATCCCTGAGTGTGGGCACAGGAACAATGGAGAAAGGAAGAGGAGGGAAACACTACAGGGGAAAACCAATGCCAAGAGCAGGGGAAAGATTCAGCCCCTGATTACTTAACTGGTAAGAGAGGCCAGACAAGCAGCCAAGTCTATCAAGGTTTCATGCCTCTGCTATAATTCAAAATATTCACCCCTGCTTTCATTCTTGTCACACAGGGGTAACTCAAGGGCAGGCACATAAAACAAGGTTGAGTTGAGCAGGATGACCAGCTCAGCCCAGCACCTCCTGCAGGATGACTCCCAGGCAGGGTTGTGTGGTGTTGTGCAGGATTCAGGACTAAAGGCTCATCTCTTTTCCTGGCTCTGGCAGAGACCAAAGTTTCTGCACATCTCTGCCAGTTCTCTCTACCTGCAGAAGAGGATAACTGTGCTTAGCATCCTTTTCCTGCAGCTTGCAGAGTGCTTTTATAAAATAAACAGGTGTGGAGAACTGCTGGTAGAAAGTACCATAAAAAAGCCCCTCTAGATAAAAATCTGAAGTGTAGCAAACTCACTAAAACAGGATGCAGTCTTTTAGCTACAGCAACCCTGTAGCTTCTTTTCTCCCCTGAAGTTAAATTGAGGCAATTTTCATGAATACGTTAAATTGGAACGAAAACTAAGAATGGAGAACAGTTTGTTTCTGCTTTGGAAATCTTTCTCTCCTGGTCTCTTTAGTTTTCTTGCCCATATCCAGCATCTTCACTTTCAATTGTGTTATCACACATTCCATCCTATGATTCTTCATGGAAAAGACAAAACTATCACTAACAATCCAGCCTTTCTTTCAGGGTCACTTAAAGGACATTTCAGTTGCCCAACATGATGCAGCTGAGGACTCCAGATTATTCACCTGTTGGTCCTGCAGGTGCTGTTTCTATAAAATTAAGTGCCTGTCTAATGGAAGTGTTTTCCAAGGAGCTGGAGAGACTGTGTACAGCATGGTAGAGAGTGCACAAAATAAAATGACATCATCCTAAGGAAAAAAAAAAAAAAAACCAAGGAGGATCTGGAACCACCTCCTTTCAAAGCAAGGCAGAATTCTGCTGTGCTGAAAATACCAACTGGCTGCTTTCCCAGGTAAATGCCATTGCTTGAAAGAAAGAGTCAATTACTGCCTCAAGGAACCTCCCTGTTGAGGCAAGAAAGCTATTTCAGACGATGTGTTGAGTCCTCTCCATGATTAGAAAAAGAGAAGAGAAAGCTGCTTGTGTGTCAAGGCAGCACACAGGAAATACAGGGAGATGTGGGCACATTTTTCACCTGAGGGTGTCAAAGGGGAGACACATCCTCTGCTCTGGGCTGCTCCAGTTCCACTCCCAAGCAAAGCAACAAGGACCAACCCAATGTACTCAGCATTTGGCAGACAGAGAGCACAAAATACCTCGAGGGGATCAGCAGGGACGCCCCTCACCTTGCTCTGAGAATCTTGCCTTTTTTTGTTTTAACCTCCCTCCTGGCAGGGAGTGGAGCCTCCTGGAAGGTGCTGTCCCCAGCAGGCAGCCCCAGTGCTGGGGCCATTTGAAGCCACAAAGGTCTCTCTGTGGGCTCTCTCAGAGGCAGCTGGGCTGTTGCCATTAACTCACCCACACCAGGTCTTCTCCAAGGGTCTGGTGAATCTACCCATGCACCCAGTGGCCAAAATCCCAGTCAGGGTGCAGGGGAGGAGTGCCCTTGCCCTTGAATCAATCCCAGCAGGTACAGCTGTGAGCCCATCAAGGGACCCTGGTGAGAATTTTATCTTCCATCAACTAACAACACTCATTTTTGGTTAAAGAGATGAGTAAAGCCTCTTTTATCTGAGAGAGAGGAAAAACCCTATGTAGACACACATGTCTCTGTATAGTGTGTGCCTGAGTATATAGAATATACATATACATGCACACACTTCACAGCTTTCAGAGAGGATGACAGCATGTTTCCATATAGCACATCTGAATAAAAAGTCTTGTATCAGTGCTACAGCAGAAAAAAATTCATCTTGAGAATAGAGAATGAAGAGAGAAAAAAATAAAAGAGAAAGAGAGAATGTTTTCCTTCTTATCATGTCTGAGGAACTTAACTACAGTGATGGGAAGATATAAAACCCCAGACAGCAGAGCACTGTTCTGGAGACCACGATATGCATAAAAACTCCTGCAAACCCTTGTTAAATGTTCCTACCCCTCCTACCCTCCAGTCCATACCTCCAGGGTGCAATTTTCAGGAGACAGAAAGATTTAATGTGCTTTGGTTAAAATAATCCCCTGGATTCTCGCTGCAGAGACTGTCATGACTGTGTTCCTCAGGTTTATTATATTAATAAGCAGAGTCATTCAGCACTCAACATGATGTGGCTCTCTGACTTGCACGTGACTGTGTCCCCAAGCTGCTGCAATACAGAGGCCTCCCCCTAACCCCTACTTGTAAAAAAGGTTTTGTTATTTTGAGGCAAAATAACCACAGCTGCTTACAAACAAGGATGCACATACAGCAGGTTTTAAGTGTGCAGAGGCAGCAGCTGAGTTCACCCCCAGTTTCCTCCCTGCCAGGCTCCTTGGGATTCTGGTCATGTCCCCCACTCCCAAGCCCTCCATCCAACTCCCATGTCCATCTCATCCTGTGCACCCAAGGTGCATGTTGAACATATTTTCTACTGATTAGAGCCAAACAAGAGTAAAAAACAAGGTTATTAAAACAGCAAAAAAAAAAATCTCTAACTCATAAGCAAAGCTCTTCTTCCTCTTCCTGGCTTGAAAAACACTGCTATCCTGGCCTGGAATTCCATGAACTTCCCCTGCAACCTCTAATCACTGCTCCCTGCCTTTATTTCCCAGCTGGGAGAGGCAAGTTCTGGTTCTGCACCCCAGGAAGCACCACTCACTTGGCTCTGGAGATGCCCCACGTGCAGCTCTGTCATCACCACCTTTTTCTGGAGTGTTTGGTTCTAGCACAAGCAGAAAGGAGACTGCACCACTGCTGCCAACACTGCTGCTGTTATCCACACGTACTCAATCCATGAGGACTCCAGCTGATTTTCTGCTCCCCTTCCCATAAAGGTTTTCTATTTTTCCCCTAAGATGCAGCCTCAGGAATATATTGTGTGGCAGAGGTTTTATACCATGTAAATGATGGATATTGTTTATGTACTGATTATGTCGAACCCAGCTGTTTACCTTTGCTAGGACTGCAATTATTTTAACAGTAATTGTAAAAATAAATTGGAGAGAGAAATAGCAGGAACTTTCTAGTTTGGTTTTTGAAACTAGAGCACTGCCAAGAGTGACCTGACCTCAGACAAGTCACATGCAGCCACTTCTTTTAAATATCAACTGAGCTCATCCATGCATGGCAAACATAGTGCTCTGTAGGGTTCTGGGCACAAACAGGTCCCAAAAGGTTCAGAATTCAGCCCAGTCACATCTTCCTCATTTATCACCACTTGCTTAAGCTGCCACAGCACCCAGATCTTCCCAGCAGCCAACCAGCCACATAACACTGACATCAAACCTGCAGAACACAGTCAAACTGCCCACAACACAAGCACATTGACCTCTCTTCTCTTCTTTCCAACAGGTTCACTCTCCTCCGTACAAAAATGCCAGTATAGACTAAATATTTTTGGAGGTACTCATTTTGCAACTGGAGCAGCCATTTCCCAGCCCTGCATGCAGTTCCCCTGGTTCTCCTGCTCTCCCTGGATCACAGACAGATGCCAAGCCATGGAAGTTATTCTTTCATTTACAGCATCTGGTTCCTTGGCAGACTCCTCGGGTAATTATGTTCATAGCTTTAAAGCTGTCTCTAGCTCTGCTTCATGGGTTTGCTGCTTTTGGCTTGTAGCAGTCTCATCTTCCCTGTCCATCACATGGGCTGAACATTGCTCTTAAAATACAGGAATTAGACCACTTGCCTCTCCCTCTAACCAGAGCACAAATAAACAATACCCCACGTTGTTCTTTAAACACAAGCACTTGTTTTACTGCCTGGTGCTCCTCTGCCTCTGGAGAAACCACAAAACCTTGTCCAAATCCCTCCCAGGACCACCTGGCTCACACCTCTCCAGAGCTGGAGAATGTGTGGCTACAGCCACACCATGATGGGAAAACCCACCATGTGACCTTTTCCTTTGCTTTTAGCTAAAACCTTCTCTGCCTCTGTGCAACTGCAGAGTTCTCACCACGAGGAATGGAGGGACAGACTGCACTGGCTGCCAGACAGACTGACAGGAGCAGTGCAGCCACAGCAGCTCTGTTCCTTTAACTGGCTTGAGTCAATGATGCTCGTGCTGGGCAGGGCAGGGGAGCAGGGTGCTCTCCTCCCCTGGGCAGGAGGGAAGCTGGATGCTCTCTCAGTCCTCGTGCCCAGCATCCAAAGGCCCCATCTGGAGCAAAGAGACTGAAAATGCTGCTCCCTCAGCACAAGGGGTGCAGCGGGGCTGGGCTCCCTCCCTGCTCTGGCACAAACATCCCGTGTACCCTCTGTGCTGCAGAGGTGCCAGAGCCCCACCACAGGGCTCATGGAAAGAAACCATCCTGGGCAGGGAGGAACCCTGGGCATAGTTATGCTTTTTGAAGGAATAAGCCCATAAAGAGAAAAGTACAACAGATTTAAGCATTTAAATGCATTTCCATAACTGCTTGTGATGATTCCCAGACAGCAGCCTTCATTAAGCTGGAGCTGAGGCTGAGAGCACCAATTAGCAGGATTTAAAAACAAAAAAAAAGAACTGCTGCAGTTATCCCCAAATAAAGAGTACAGGCCCAGCCTAATCTTTTATGTCTGGCTTTGCTGGAAACAACGAGAGGTTAAAGCTCAAGGAGGGTGCAGAGCACAGTCCTTGGGATGGACAGCTTGGTCTCTCAGCACCATTTGGCTGCAAGGGGAGGGAAGATGTAAAATATGAAAGCTCATCCTCACATCCACTGCCATGAAGGAAAGGAAAGAAAGGAAGAAGAGAAATCCTGGCAAAGCACTGGTGGATACCTGTCTGTTCATCAAGCTGGAGGAGGAGCACACTGAGAACTGCCCAGCAGGTCCCAGCAGTCACTCACACACACTTTAGGAGATGTTTCAGCTACTTTAAAATCATATGGCAAATTAAAGTTACACTTTTTTTCCCATTCATTCTGTATTCTGTCAAATTCTTTAACTTTATGCTGTGCAGAACATTTCTACCAGTGGACCTTGACAGCAAGACCCTGCTTCATCCCTGCTGCTCAACTCCCACCATGGGAACTGCTTTCCAAAGTAATAAAATTCCTTATCCAGTTTTCCTTCCCCTAGACTCAATCTGCAAAGCCTGCACATCATCTTTGTCCAGTTTAGCCTGGCATCAAAGACACTCAACAGTGCAAAACACAAACCAAGAGAAAGATCAAATCATCTATTTAAAGGGTGAGTGTTATGGATTTTCATTTTTTCTGTAAGAGCCATGAGCAATTATTTTTGAGCACAGAGATCTTAACCATTCATTTATCCTGAGAATAAAAGTGGGAGAAGGGGAAATGATTGCTTTTTCATTATTTGTTGCACTGCCAGTACTGAATCAAAGTCAGAGGACTGCCAAAAGATCTCTTTTGATCCAAGTAACTATCATCCTCATAAACATTTCTACAGGGAGAAAACCCAAAACCCCACTCCAATCTTTGCATCATTATTCTAAAGATAAATATATTAAAAAAAAAAAAAACCAACAACAACAACAAAAACCACCCTCAACTCATCCTCTCTAAGACTTTGCCATTCAAGCCAGGCACAAAAGCTTTTTAAAAGATGCTGGGGTGGGGGGGAATCCAGAACTGGACCAGAAAAAGCCAAGCTTGAAGATTCCCATCATCAGCCCAACACTGTAACACCACTCACAGTGACTTAGAGAGATCAAAAAAAAGAAAAAAAAAATACACACACATATATATATATATATATGTATAAAAAGATTTTACATCAAGAACCAATTTACTTTTGCTGCTCCACAGAGCAATCATGCCTCAGGACCCACAGCTAAATGGCTGGAGCTCCCATAACTGGAAGAGCAAAGAAAGCAGCAGAGAACTTTAATGGCTTATGAAATTCAATTGAAATTGATGGTTGGAAAAGTGAAACATTTAACACCCCAGCAACTTAACATCAGTGCACCCATGTGCATGGACACACACACAGGTACATGAACCAAAAAGGTGGGAACTCATTTTCCACTCACCCACAGTGCCCTAGGGAAGGAGATGGCACCCTCATACAGGAACTTAAACAATATGTAAATATTTTAACTCCTCCAGACCTTTTTCCACTGGAAGCTTTAATATAAAACCCATCTTTTGTGAAAAGGGCAATACATTATTAGGACGTGCATCATTCATGTCTCTGAAATATTAAAAGCTGCATTCTGCATTTCAACTTCAGCTGGAGCAGGAACTCAAAAACCCTCCCTGCTATTTGAGATGACTTTGAATAAACTGTTTGCAGCTGATGTACTTTTCCAGCACGGATCTTTTCTGTTATGAAGCCTGTCTCTGATGAACAATAGAAAAATATTGTTGACAGGGGTGTACTTTTCCATCTACTCAAAAATATCATTTTGCAGAATATTTTCACAGCTCAGCAGAAGGTGGAAAGAAAGACAATATTATGACTAGATAAGAAAGAAAGAAGACATTCGTTATAATTAGCTTATAGTAGTTTTCTTGTTGGTTTTGGCTTGCTTGAACAAGGTTCTTTACTAGTTAGAGCTCCAATCTGACTTACAAAGCCTTCAGGCAAAACTCATAATCAAAGACTAACCTGGGAAAAAACAATCAGAATTTGGCCAAAACACTTTAGAGCAATGCTTATATCTCTACAAAGCAACTAGAACCACCAGTAATTTCACATCATGGCTGTTAAGTGCTCCCAGGTGCATGGTCAGTGGGTGCTCCAGGATGCATCACCCCCAGCTTAGAGGCAAGAAAGGAATGGCCACATCCTGCCAAGGGTCACACTCATTTATGGAGTGGCTCGGGGCACAGGGACACTGCTGCCTTGCAGAAGGACTGAAACATCAGGAGCCAGCTCTCTGGAGCCTCCATGGTGCCCCTGGCATGCAGGGATATGTTCATGTGGGCACTCCACGCTGAGCTCTCTTGGTGCACTGCACCAGTTGATTCATGGGGAGGCTTTGATGTGCAAATTAATCATTATAACTTTTAACTGAGCTAATGTAAGCGTCATATGTTGCTAATTACACAATACAGGGGGGAAAAAAACTGCAAATGAATTTAAATGCTTAACCTAATCAGGATGGCAAGTTGTGTTTTAATTACAAATTGTTGTGCAGCAGCAAGGCAGCTGCTGCATTTCAGCGGCTCCGGTTCCACAGCAAAGTCCTGCTGTGCCTCACTCGTGTGCTCAGGTCCAGTTCTGCTCCCCACAGCCCCAAAGGCTGGGGACAGCAGGGACATCCTTCAGGGGCATGCCATCCACACCTGGCATGAGGAAACACCCATCCTGAACATCTTCCTCATTCTCACTAATGTCTTGCAAGAAGGGCTCCTTATGGACACCTTCAAGCTTGGCATGTTCAAACCTCCCCATTTGCCACCTCTTCTTTAATCTGAATGAACATTTCCACACATGGAGGCAGAAATCAGTGATCTTCCTCCAAGTCAATTCACATAAGCAAGAATCAAGAGGCATCTTTGGAGCCTGTTTCCTCTATGCCCTCACAGTTAAGGGGAAAGGAAGAATAAAATGAGATTACAATAAATAAATAAACACTCCTGAACTTTATAGTGCCTGGAGCAAGTTTTTACAACCAAATTAAAATCCCTGAATATTGTGGCTTTTACTGGAGACACTGATAGAGCCAAGGAGCTGTAGCATGGCAGTGCACCTGCACAATGCATCACCTTGGGAATGTGCCACTGTGAGGTGAGTGATGACCACCCTGCTCACCACCCGACTGACCCAGCACAAAAACACCCACTTGCCAATAACTCTGCTGGTAATTAACCAGAGAGTTTCAGTGAGGACAGGAGACGTCTGAAATGTACGGCAAAAACATGGTTACCTAAAAAAACAAAGACAGTCTATTGTTTCTTATATTATTTTTAACCTGATACAGCCCCTACGTGTCAAAAAGAGGGGGGAGGGAAAGCCTCACAGCCTCTGAGAACATTAATTTGCTTTAGATTTTGCCAGTTACCCACAGTAAAGCAAAAACCTGCAGTATTTTTGGTTGGGTTTTTTTTGAACACCAGGGGGCTGATTACTGTGAAATGATCTTAGGCTTCTCCCACTAAGTGGACAGATGGATTGCTACTTTTGCAACTTCTTTTTGCAGCCTTGAATTCAGTTGCTGGCGGGAGGCTCCGTTCCAGCTCTCCCCAGCATCATTTCTCTCCTTGCACTTGTCATCTCACTTCCCAGCCTGAGGCTGGGCCATGGAAAAGGCTCTCTGCAAGCACAGGAATGTGCACAGAACCCTGTCCCAGCTGAAGGCTGGACCCCACTGTGTCGGTACCACTCGGGCTCTGCGCCTCTCTCGTGCCCACGCTGGGGGAGAGGGAATGGCACTGGCACAGCAGAGCCCCACTCCTGGGTTTCCATGCCAAGGAAGCTGGTGGTGCTGAAGCTATGGAGACAAATACCATCAGTGCTAGACAGACCAAAATGAGGTCTCTCAGCATTCCAGCAAACAATCTGCAATGTAGAAGGTTCTGCAAGGTGAGAAAGAAACAAAAAGCACTGCTAGGCAAAAGTCATCTCCTTAACTTTTTTTTTTTTAAAGACAGATTTTACAAAGTGCAAACTGAAACACTGCCAGGCTCCATCCCTGCCTCCCTGACAAGCACAGAGAGCCCGTTGAAAGTGACTCAGGAATGGCAGGAACAATGTGGGTCCCCAGCCAGCAGCCTCTGCATTCACAGCCCACCACTCTCACAGGCAGCCAGGAGAAGAACTCCGAGGAAACCCCTCAGCCTGCAGGGAAGGGAACTGCTCCTTCAGAAGGTGCTTTTTAGGAAAGATCCCTCGAGGGGACACTGCCTGACCTATTGGGCATCACCCCACTGCAGCCCAGGGACTGCAGCCCCTTTAAGATGAAGGCAAGGGACAGAAGGAGGAAATACTCAGTTTGATCCGAGGAAGTGAAAATCCTCGGGAAAAGCAAACTGCCAGCCCCAGGAATGACTAAGCACAGAGCCAGGCAACGCAGAGCTGGCTAAGGCAGCCACACAGCACACATTCCCAGATCTGTGCCAGTTCTGAAGGTATGCTCTATGGGAAAACCATTTCTGGGGAGAAAAAAAGAAAAGCTAAACCTAAAAACAAGGACTCCATTCTTTAGCAAGCCACATGAACTGCCTGAGCGTGTTTATAAGCATCCCCATCCGTCTGTAACTCCTGCTGATGCACAGATAGCAATATATGGGTCAATAATGGTTTATCTAAAGATGTGTGTCAGCCCATCTCTCCTCGCTCTCTGACAAACCTTTTACAAGAGCCACTTACTTTAACCCTGAATTATCTGCCTCTGCTCATCTTCAGGGAGAATCAGCACGGCAGAGAAAGAAGCAGGCAATTCCCTGTGATCTGAAAGCTCACTTTCTAAATCAAATCAATTTTTCTAACGTAATTTGCCTCATCTAAATCATTGACCCATGCATTTTCTCACCATCCTTTGACAAGAGCTGCACCAATTGAAGCAAAGCTAAAACACTTCAACCAGACCAATTCATAGAAGTCTTTAGAGGAATTCTTTCATCACTGTAATTAATTCTTTAAGTACCACAGTGGGATGCTCTGAATTCAAACCCAGTCCAAGGAGTAATGATTATACTAATGGGAGAAGCTGCACAGTAAATAAATGCAAGTGCCCTGCTGAAAGGGATCGTTTTCAATAGGAGACTGCCATTGAGGGAGAGAACTGTGCTTTGGAGATAATAACTCAGATGATGAAGTCCCACAGACTGGAGTCTGCTACAACAATTCCCAGATTCCACACACCTCAGGGACGAGCATTTTGACAGATTTGTTAGAGCTGGGGCTGCTCCAGCTCTCAGCCCTTTGAGGAGGGGACAGAGGGCCTAGGGCAGTTTGGGAAACCATCTGAGAGTTTGCTGGTTGGTGCAGGAAACAAAGCAAGGACTGCCCTTTGGCTTTCCCCATGTGGTTAAATGCAAAAAAACCTTCTTACACATTTAATGTGTGGGGCTGCAGTATGCTCAGAGAAAGGGAGGGAGATGCTTTGACTCTGGATGAGCAGGATGCTTCAAGAAGACACAGCTGAAGCTGTACCCAGGAGCTGATACTTGTGCCCCAGGGCTTACAGCAGACTCCAATAATCTCATTAGGACACTATAATAAGTGAAATAAGGTGCAAAACGTGGACATTTGGGGTTTAAAAGGGCATGTCTGAAGAACAGCTCCTCAGTGCAGTCCCTGAAAAGATGTTCCAAATCCCCATGGCCTGTCCAGCATCACACCAAGGAGGTGATGAGATGGGCACCACCTATCTTCTGTTTATCTCTTGCTTGTTTCTCCTCTTCAATGGAGTTAAGCCATTTTGCAGCAATATTCTTGCTAATAACTTTCAGTGGGCTACTCCTAAGCAAAAGATCCAAAATGAGTAACTGTGCTGCATAAAAAAAAAGAAAAAGTGGAAGAAACCTTTGTTTATTAATTCTCATAGCTGTCAGAGATGAGGATTTAATAATGTTAGTATCTAAGCTACTCCATTATTTCCAAAAACCTTGGAGCAGAATGTCTTAGTGAGAGATGAATTAGATAGTGCAACTATAACTGCCTTCTGAGTGTTTTCAGAGCATAATCTATGGCTCATCACCACGTGTGTTTCAAGTCCTTGCCCTCTCTTCTCCAAATAACCTCCAGCTGTAAATGCATTTACATGCTGGGTATTTACATGCCAGACCCGGCTCCTTTTTTTGAGCATTTCCCACTCACTGTTTAACCATTTGTCCCCATGTAATAGATTTGCCTGGGTTCAGCTTTGGATGGGTGGTAGAGATGGGAACTCAGGTCATCCAATAGATGATGGAATGAAGCAAAGAAGGAAAACTGTAGGCGGAATACAGGAGAGGTCTGATGGGCTGCAAAGCTCTCTGCCAAGGGAAGCAGCAGAAGTCCTGCATGGCTGAAAACCAGCCATGCTCAGGAACAGGCTGTACCCAACCTCCAGAGATGGGAAAGGCAGTTTATTTGCCAACTTTTCCAGCTCTGATTCCCATTATTTGGAGAGGCTGATGCACGTTGGCCTTTGAGCTTGCCCTGAGAGGGCTCTGCTGCTTCCAGAAAGCTCTTACCATCCTCTCTGGGTCCCTCTGCTGCAACCTGTTTAAAGCCTGTTTCACTGTGTGTGTTGGGTCCTCTCTCACTCAGTCAAAGACAATCAGACCTTGTGCTATCAGTCCCTGCTACCCCCAGCTCTCTGAGTGCCCTTGAAATCCCCCAGTGACGTGTCAGACTGCTGTGACCCCACAGAGTCAGGTACAGAGGCACTGGGGGCAGGTGGCTCTTGTCTTTCACCACACCAGGCGCTCACACTGGACAGGGTCTTGCCCCATGCAGACATCCAGGCCAGCTCCTTCCAAAACTCATCTTGGATTTTTCCTTTTTCAACCAGAAATCTGGGTACCAAGACCAGTCAGCAGCTACCAACTCTTTGCTGAGTTTCTAATTACTGCTTATTGCATAGAAACCTGCTCCATCTGCTCAAGGGCTCCCTTTTAGGGCACAGGGGCTCTGTCTTATTTTTGGTGCAGGTTTCATCCTTTTTTGAAGCTGCAGCATAAATGTTTGTTTCAAGAGCTGCAGCATCCATTAGACAGCCCTCCTTCCTCACTGTGGCGAGAGTCTTGCTGCTAAGCAAAAGCTGTGGCTAATTGACAACTCCTAAACTGAGATATAAAGTAGCTGCGTCTGTCACTCATGCAAACAGCAACTGTGCTCAGCTGCTAAATAATGGAAAATGGTTCATTTTTCTGACTCAGGGAAGATCCTTTATTAAAGAAATGAACGTCTCCGGTGCTACAGAGCCATGCCCTGATCATTCCTGCATCTTAAAAATCTAACATTGCCCATAAAATTCCTAAGTAATATAAACCCTGTTCCTTTCACTACTCTCCCAATCAGAAAAACTGGATTTAAATCACCTGCTGGCAGGTTTATTACAGGGCCCACAAGCAGATAAGGTCCTGTGCACCAGCCCTCTGCACTTAACGGGAAATAAATCTCTGCTCTGCCATCTGTTTTTGAAATGTTTCCATACAAGCTAAACAAAAAAACCCCAAAGATACATGCACCTCTCAATCCTTCTAAAGGATTTTATTTCTGGGGTAATGAGGATGACATTTCTCCCCTCTCTAGCAGAAGTGCTTTTCCTCCTCAGGCTGATTCCCCCCAGGGCCCCCCCAGCCCACAACCAAACTCTCCCAACTTGTGTGTGTGGATAAATGGGCTCAGCACAGGGGCAGCTGCTTGGCCAGAGGCACCACCTCCCACATGGGCTGCTACCAGTGCAAACACCATTTCTGGAGCCTCCTGAGCCCCTTGGCTTGCCCAGAATGAGGATTTGATCCCTGCTTCTCCATTTAGCCCCGGTTTGAATTGCATCAGTGGAGTTTTTTCCATCATTTCTTTCCATCACCAATGCCAAGCTAGAGCTGCCCCACACGGGTGGTTTCACACCATCCCCTCCCCATAACCAGACCTGTGGCTCTTGCACAGCCTTTAAGCAGATGGCAGCACCATCCCAAGGCAGGAGGACATGGCCATGGAAACACAGAGCGCCGAGCACCCTCTCCCCAGGATTTAGCAGCTTTGTCACTAAAAGCCCATTTCCTGCCACTGCAGGTCTCCTTCCCCACTGCCAGGGCAGCGATGGGGCAGAGCAGCTCCTGAGGGCCAGCTGGTGCAGGCACGGTGAGATGAGCAGAGCTGGTTTACATGCAGTTTCCAATTAGTTTACTCAGCAGACGACAGCCTCGTGGAAACCCCTCTGTTCCTGGCTATCCCTCACCCCTCAGGGCACCCCTTTTCTTGCTCTCTGACTACCACCATCACCAAAAAAATATCAGGAAGAAAGCAGAGTTAAAATCAAATGCTACACTTCATTTTCTCTCCTTGCCTGAAGTTGCCAGAGACAAGACAGGACATAATCGCCACTTTTAAAATCATCTCCTATGACAGGCAAATTGATCAAGTGGAGAGGCTGGGCTGCTTTTGAACTTGAACAAACTGATTTTCCATGAAAGATGGTGTTTACATTGCCTCTCAATAGCCTGCTGAAATATGCATTCCTCCTGCCATTTCATCACCAAAATTGGGGAGGAAAGAGTGGTTTTGGGGGAAAGAAGGAGGGAAAAAAGAGAAAAGGAGAGGAAAGGAAAAAAGAGAAAAGGAAAAAGGTGTGCTTGAATGTGGAGCACATCATAAATTCATGAAGCCTTCTGAATGCTGTCAGAGACAAACATTTATGTAAACAAAGAACAGCTCAAAGTGTGCTGCAAGACAATTTTTGGGAAGCGTGGAAAAAACATTAATATTTACCTTGCACCTGAGACTAAAGCCAGTTGTGTGAGGTGCTGCCCAAACAGCAAAGTCCTTCACAAGGAGCTCACCCACCACTCCCACTCCAGCAGCCCTGGCTTTACTTCCCATCGCAGCACTCCGTGTCACGGAGGGCAGTGGGAATACCCAGGGAAAGCCAGACACCAAGCAATCCCCATCCCCCCCGTAAGTTGTCTCCAGGGACCTCTTTGCTTGTAATTTCTGCCTGCCCATCCTCACGTGGGAACCGCTTCCTCTGAAATGCCAGCTGGGAACTCCCGACAGCACGAAATCGAAGCATCTTCCACGACATCTAGAGCACCACATGGTAACTCACACTCCACAGCCTCCGTGGCTCTTAATGCGAGAGGATCTGACAGCCGTAGTTGGGGAAGCACCACGTGCCAGCACATCAGTGAGCCACTGACAGGGCTGAGAGCTAAAGCTATGCCAACAAACCAAGTCACTGCTTGTCATTAACTAGCATCAGTTATATTTAGGCAAGGAGAGAATGGGGGATCAGGATCAGTGAATTAAATTTGTTGAGCTGACAGTATTTGTTTTGGTGGGATGGCTTCTCTTTCACCGGGAGGTTTAGTAAGGCCAGAAGACCTTGGTTTTGCTTGTTTCATAGGACGTAGGGGGACTGCCACCTCCCCTTTGCTCCTCTGAGACAGGACAGGTCTGCAGCCACCTCCACGAGACACGGGGCTTGGTGAAGCCACCTCTCCATCCCAGCAAAACCTGTGCTTTGTACCAGCATCAGACACCAAGGTCAGGACAAGCAGCACGAGCTGCCATAACCCAACATCACGAGTAATGACACCCCTTCCTCCACCTTTCAGCAAAGGGACACAGCCAGCACGGGCCCCCTGAGCAGCCTGGCTGCAAAACATTTCTGAGGAGCTATGGAGAAGGGCAAGAGGACCCCGACTCAGCATGGGGTCAGCAAGGTGGAATCTCCATCCCTCTGGCACCAATGGGAAAACCCTGCACAGCCTAAAGCCCTGTGTAACCCAAATCCCTGTGCACCTCCGTGGTGCACAGGCTCCTCTCTCCAGGCACTTTGAAACAAGGGAGTCCTTGCCCAGGGACTGTGCCTTCCAAACTGCTGCCTGGGCTCAAAGAGCAACCAAATCCATGATGGCAAACCCAACACAGCAATTAAATAAATGGAGCCATCTCTGGCTCAGGAATGCATCCTTCATCCAAAAAATCCTTCCCGAGACACAAACCCTGTCCCAGTCTTGGCAACCCTCTGCTCTGACCTCCTGCAGCTGCTCCTGGGCTCATTCATACCTTCCTCACCACACTAAGCTGCTTTAAACACAGAGATAATAGGGCTGGGAGTGACTGTCATTCCCAGCAATAAAAATACAGAAAATTAATTGCATTTAATTGATTTTTTATATTTTAATGTAACTCTTTTGGTATTGAAACTGCAAGAGACTCTATTGATCAGGCAGAGTCAGTGAACAGAGTTCTGTGTCCAAGCCGCACATATTGAAGAAAATAATCAAAACCCAAAACCAGTGGGACTTCCCCATTTCAAATACACAAAGGAGGCTGCAGCACCAATGACAGGAGATTTTGAAGTGAAAAATGCTGTGCAGGGTAAGTCACACAGTTGCCTCCTGCATTCCCAGAGAGCCCAATGCTGATCGCAGCAGCAATGCATAAATCCAGAGTAGCTCCACTGACTTCAGAGCAGCTGGTCTAGATTTATGCTGATGGGAAGTAAAATCAGGGTATCTAAAATATTCTGCTCTAATGGATGCTGGAGCAAAAAGCACTATAATAATTTCAGACTTCTCCCCCCAGCCCACTATCCCCCCTCCCCACATCACTTTGAGCAGTCATTGCATAAAATGTTGAGATCTGCACTAATGTGGGGAAAATAACCTACATTTCAACAGTTTGTACGATCATGATCTGCAAATCCATTGTACAGTAGATAATACAGATCTTTCATTTCTGTTCCTAAAGAGCCTGTGAATAAAAAGTGTCTCCATATTAGGTAGAGTGATACAGGGACACATAATAAAATAAGCATAATGTCTCTCCACCCACGCCCCCCTGGAGCCAGAGTCTAAAAGCAATCGCGGGTCCTTCCTCACGCACAGCTGACAGCAGCCCAGGCGCATCCCACAGGGCTGAAGGAGCGTGTTCAATGAGCTCTGCACGCCCCGCTCCTGCGCTGCCCTGCCCCGCCGCCAGCCCCGCGTCCCGCAGCCGCTCCGGGGTGCAAGGCAGCGGAGCGGGCCGGTGACACAGCACCAGGCAGGAAAACAAAACATTCAGGTAACTCATCCAGCTCGCTCACAGGATACCTATTCATATAACCTCGGAGACAGCTCCGCCGCCGCCAGCGAGGAAGGCGGCCAAAACCATGCCTAGATGCCAGCAACAAACGGGGGCCTGCTGCCAGCGAGAGACATCCTCGAGCTCAGCGTGAGCGGCCTCGGCTGCCAAACACACACGCACACCCTCTGCTCGCAGCCGTGCGCGCCAGCAGCCGGAGAGCCGGGGCAGCGCGGTGATCTCTTAATTGGACCTGCACAAAGCTATTTAGGGGACCTGCCTGACAGGCGAACAAATGCCACCCGCTTCGAAGAGGCTGCAGAAACTCAGCCTGGTGCATCGCCGGTCCCCGCAACGCCGGCTGGCCAGAGCCGGCCCCGGCAAGGGGGAAGGGAGGGAGCAAAGGCGAATAAATAGAGAAAAATGGCAAGAGCCCAACGCGAGCGTCTGTAGGAGCCGGGAGCTTTGCGGAGATGGCAGCACCGCGGCATGACTCATGCAGGTGTCTCTCCCGTCTGCAACAACCCAAAGCGAGATGCGGCTCGTTAACCCCTGTAATCCAGAGGAGAGAACCGGCTTGGATTACAGCGAGCCGCAGGAAGATCGGCACAGCCCCGGAGGGAGGCGTGCCCGGGCTCTGCCGCCGCTCGCCTCTCTCTGGAGAGCTCCCCCCGATCCCAAACCCCCTCTGCACACACAGACACTGCTGCGGTCCGCGCCAGGGGTGGGACAGGGCAGCGGCAGCGCTCCGCCACGGAAGCAGAAGGATGCTACGGCCGAGAGACGAGAGAGGCGCAGGCGGGGGACGCGCTCGTTATTCACAGCTCGAGCTGAGAGCGCACTGCGAGCTCCTGACGCGCACACTGAGCAGGGAGGGCTCAGAGCCGCGGAGAGGGATGGATGGATGGATGGATGGATGGATGGATGGATGGATGGATGGATGGATGGATGGATGGATGGATGGATACGTCGGTAGGTTTGCAGCCACAAACTGTTTCAAAGTGGGTTTCCATATGTTTAAGCACTCAGCGCTGGAAGAATTACACCCACAGCCCAATCTCACCATGGTAGCTACCCACACAGGAGGAGACGGGAGGAGGGAATATCAGGGAAAAGATTAGCATTAATATGTCAAAGCAATAAATAAAAAAGATTTTTTAAAAACCCAAAAAAACAGAAACCTGCTCCTTTGCTGCGCCTCTCTCCCGATAAAAGAAGAGCTGCAGGGCGCACAGGGCATGGCAGTGACCACAGAAAGGCACCATCCCGTGGGCAGTGCTGACCCACAGGCAGCCCCTGCCCTGCGTCCTGCGCTCGGTGCCCCAGTCCCCCCGAGCTGCGCCCCACTTTCCATGCCCTGGCCTTCACCCCAAACTCTGCAGCCCGGTCCCCGTGTCCTGCTCGGGAGGATCCCCAAGCGCCGCCGTGGCCGCACACAGCCCGGCCGAGGAGGGGCATGAGGGCAGGGGCAAGCAGCGCTTTTAGGGGCGAGCAGAGCAAGGACCCCCTGCTGTCCATCTTCTTTTCTGTGTGTCCCCAAGGCTGATGCCTCCTTCCTAGCAAATCGTTCCTGCTCTTCCTGTAGGAACCTTTCCTAAAATACTTCCCCACCACAAAGCCTTCCCTGTGCCCTCTCCAAGAGCGACAGCTGCTCTCATTACTTCTCCCATGGATCACTCCTTTTTCACCTCAAATCCTTGCATTTAAGCTTATTCCTAAACCCCCCGTGAAGTTTCCCCAGCAGCCCAAGCTTCACGCTACGGCCAAACGCGAGCACCGTCCCGAGAAGCAGTAAGCGCAAACGAATCCCCGAGCAACTTCAGCACCGATGCACCTTAATTAATTTGCTTTTAACAACCCCTGTTTATTAGGAACAGCATCTGCGAGGGAGCTCACGGGAGCACGCAGAGGAGAACGTCCCCAGAGTGAAGTCCTGCTAAAGACTTTCCCAGGGGCAGCGCTCGGGCAGCCTGGGGTGAGCCCTTCCCCAGCAAACACCCGCACCTGGGACCCGAAACGCTGCTCCCAACTCCAGCTGGAGGGTAATTAAAAAAAGAAATAAAATAACAGAGGAAGAGCATCTCCTCGCCTCGCGCCCTCGCAGCTGGCCGTGATGAGGGAAACCCACCTGAGCCCAATCAAGGGCCAGACCCCGCTCCCCGCCAGCCCACCGAAACCCGTCCTTCTCGGAATTAAGCGCAAGAAAGGTTGCACGAGTATTTTGTTACCGAAGGGGTTTAACACCTGTGCATCTTTCCCCCCACCCGCGGCCATGGATAGCCAGAAAGAGCGAGGAGCATCAGGGAGGAACGGGGATCGGCCGCCCCGTGGGAAACCCCACGGCCCTTCTCCATCCCCCAGAGCTCCGGCAAGCCCAAACTTTTCCCCTTTTTCCCCCCAAATCGGCAGCAACGCGCTGGCAGCGGCCGAAGCAGGCGGGCAGCCTTCGCGCAGGGGGCCGGGAGCCGCGACTCGCGTGGGGAGAGGGGACACAGGGAGAGGCAGCGGAGCTGGATGGGGACTTCTCGGTGCGCCCCGGAGACGGAGCTCGGGGCGCTTTGCAGCCGCAGCGCTGCGCGGAGCGCCGGGGGGAGCCGGGGCAGGGAGGGCTGGGATGGGGGAAACGGCCGTAAATAAAACCGAGGGAGGGGGCAGGTATGAAATAAACACAAATAGTTAAAAACAAACACAAAAACGCACACAAAAACCAAACCAAACAAACAGGACCGCGGCGGCGGGGTCGCGGCGGCGGGACCGGGGTTACCTCGGCACAGGAGCAGCAGCGGCGCCAGGAGCAGCGCGGGGCCCCGGGAGAGCATCCTCTTTGTTCCATGCCCAGAAGTAGTCATGGTGCTGATTTATTTGGAGAGGGGCGGCTGAGCGGGGCGGGGGGGCCGGGGGTGTCGCGCCGGAGCCCGTAACC
>WBNO01031359.1:0-45352 GCA_013400575.1 Peucedramus taeniatus | reverse complement strand
TTTTTTTTTAAGCCGTTCCGCCCACCCTTCGCCTCTCGGCAGAGCTCTCGGAGCAGGAGCGTTACAGAACCGTAAATAAAACGCAGGGGAGGTGGCCCCGGTGCCAGGACCGTCCCCACCCAGGCCATCAGCTGTGTAAACAAAGGGGTTTTTTCACAGCATGAGTGCCAAGCAGGCTGCGCCGAGCACCGGGATCTTCAGAAATCCGGGTCTCTCTAATGAAAAGGAGGGACTTTTGCTCCCAGGAGCACTACAAAAATTAATGGATATTATGACCGTAACTACTTGAATCAAATGCAAAGCCATGTGTCACGCAGCCCTTTTGCGATTTCCGCAGCTTATTACGAGCCTGTTTACATCTGCCCCTGCCTGATTTAAGCCCAGCAGGAATAAAGCTAATATCGAGCGAGCAGAGCGAATTAGGGGCAGCGATGCTCTTTGCAGGATTTATTCAAGTGCTGGCACCGGGCGGGCGGGTCACGGCCAGGCACATCCCAGCCCCCGGAATCGCTCCTTTGTGCCTGGTGTCACTGTCACCCGCGGGCAGGGGACATCCCACAGGCCCAGCGGGTCCCTCGGGCAGCGCAGGGTCAGGCCGGGGCACGGAGGGTGGAGTGGAAAAGGCCAGCAGGGAATGATTCCTCTCTAACGTGGAATTCTGTGCGCTGGGGTGGAAAAGGCCAGCAGGGAATGATTCCGCTCTAACGTGGAATTCTGTGCGCTGGAGTGGAAAAGGCCAGCAGGGAATTATTCCTCTCTAACATGGAATTCTGTGCGCTGGGGTGGAAAAGGCCAGCAGGGAATGATTCCTCTCTAACGTGGAATTCTGTGCGCTGGAAGCGCAAACACCTTGGCGCAGCATCTCCAGCCGCAGCCGGGTGCTTCGTGGAGCCCAACAATGCCTGCGGATGGTGTTTGAGGAGCTGATGGAGCTGTCTGTGGCGTGAAAAGCAGAGGTGTGAATTTTCTCCCGTTGAGCGCCGGCGGTGTCTCCAATCCGAGCGCTGCTGCCACCGCCGAGTCCCAGCTGGCGAGCAGGCTGGCGAGCCACAGGGCCAGCAGCCAGCAGCAGGGGCTGTGCCGAGCCAGGAGCTGCGGGATCTGCCCGTCCTTCCTCCCCCCAGCAAAGTGCCCGCTGGAATTTTAGGAGGTTGTATTAACAGGTGGCCCGTGTCAGGGATGGGTTTGGAGGGAGTCGTGTTGCAGGGAAATTCGGATTGGGACTGGCATGTGGTTCACCAGCTCGCCCTCACGGCGGTGTTTCATTAATTACTTACAGGTACTCGTAGTCTCTGTGCTGGTTTAATATTTTATCGTGTTTCCATCCAGGTGCAGGACAAGATCCCAGAGAAATCCAAATCCTGACTCTGTTAATGCCACCACTTCACTTTGCTGAGGAGCTGTCCCGGTGCTGCTCGTCCCTGAGATTTGGATGTGATGCACACAACGTGCAGGAGGAATTATTCATACCAAATAATCACTCCTGCCCAAATTAGCTCCCCAAAAAGGTGGCTGTAAATCCACTGGACCGTGTGAGCCAGGAGCTGCTTAACAGCAGCAGATCTGAGCACTGAGTGGCAAAAGGGAAATCTGGCAAAAAAGGCACCTCAGGGTTATCCAAAAGTCACAGCACAAGCAGCTGCTGGGCAGGGCTGACCTTGGCCAGGAGCATCTGCCCTCAGAGTGGCTGAGACTGAGTTCTTGGGCTGCCCAAAGCCTCCCATCACCCCTCAGCAGAGGAGGACAGCTCAGCTCACCTGAACTCTCCCCTCCTCAGGCAGCACAGCTTTACCCTCAGCCTCTGCCAGGGCAGGGCCGTGCCTTGGGCAGTGCCCACGTGGGGTCCAGGTGATCCCTCAAGCTCCTTTCTGCCACCAACCACTGCAGCATGGAATTCTGTGGGGTTCTGAGGAGATACACAGACCCCAGGGCAGAGCTGACCTCTGTCCTGGTGGCCAAAGTGACTCCTCTGCAGGCAGGACTGGTGGCTCAGCTCAGCTGGGACCAGCTCTGGGTGAGCCAGGGCAACCTCCCTGCACCTTGCTGAACTACCAGGAGCAGAACAATTGATTTTTTTTTTTTTTCTATTCTAATAAATAGTGGGAAATTTCCACTCCTTGGATGAGGAGATGCTCTGAATATTTATGTTATTGTTCATCAATTGGAAAAAAAAAAAAAAGAAGTGCTATAAATGAACATATTTGGTGACCCAGTTTGAGTGGCTCATTACGATTAGATCGAGCTAATTGCCAGCCTTGTATTTCATTTGGCAACTTGTTAAGCTAATTGAACAAAATAAAACTAATGAACAATTATAATGAAGTTTATAATTAGACCATTGGAAAAAACTCAGCGTGAGAATATTTAAGGCATAAGGAATGTGTGGGAGGTTTGGGAGGGGGGCAGTAAATTATGTCACTTTCTCCCACCAAAATCCTTCTTCCCAGGTTCTTGGTGCATTACCTATTCCCAAACCATGTCAGCGTGGCATTTTCTTTATTATTAATGACCTAAATGCCTTTAATGTCCATAGATGGCATTCCAGGGATCCTAAATCCAGGAATCAGGCTGTCAGTGAGGCAGCTCAGAGTGGCCACTGTGTGACACCCCCAGCTCCACCTTTACAAATCCAGCTCTCCGTTAGGGATGGGTTTGTGATCCTAAAAGTGAAAATCAAGCATGTGGAGCAGGCAGAGGAGTTCACAAACCCCAGTGAGCTGATCTGTCCTGTCAGCACAGAAACCTGGTACAGGAGCCAGGGAGGCTGAAGGGGGAAGAACAGAAAGAAAAATGCTCTCTGCCTGATTAGAGCCATTTTTTAAAAACAGTTATTTTTGTCTCATATCTGAATAAACCCATTCCAGCCCCCTTTCACCCCCTGCTGCTGAAGCACAGAAAATTAAATACCAGGATAAGACACAGAGTGACTTTTTGGTGTTTCAATTTACAGGCCAAGCAGGTACCCACAAAAACCTAATAGAATTGTCACACCAGACTCTGCATTGCTTAAAAACTTCCCTTCCTCCTGTTTGTACATGAAAATAATGTGTTCATCTAGAACTCAGTGGTAACTGAGGTTTTGCATCAGGGAATAAAGGCAGGAAGTCTTCAGCAAGGCAGGAAATGTGTTCAGGCTTTTCTCCTGGATGTCTGGAGGTTCCCAGGGGTTCTGGCTCTCTGAAAGCAAGTTCTGGATTTCAGCAGGAGCCCCTGGTGCCAAGGGCCACATGCACAGGGCAGGGATGAAGCACACGAGGTCCCAGAGCAGCAAAGGGTGGGAGAGGAGGAGAATGAGCCCTGGAGATATTAAAGAGCTCAGCACTGATCCCTCTCTCTGCCTGTAACCACCATCACCCCAGTGAGAGTAATGTTCTTCTTCCCATTCACAGAGCTGCTTTACTTTCACAAAGATTAAGATAATACACTGACTCAGGGAAAAAAAATCATTTTTATGAGCTATCAAAAATCTCCATTCCCCTCCCCTGCTTTAATTTGAGCTGCATTATAGGAGAAAACCTCTGTTTTTGCAGTCATGTCTCAATATTTTTATGCCATTAGAACCAGCTGTCCTCTTAATGTAATTACAGGTTTCACCAGGGGAGTGATCAGATCCTGCTAGCAGTGGGAGGTTGGGGCTGTCTGAGGCTCTCCATGTTCCATCACCTTTCCATCAGCCTTGCTTTGGGGTTTTTTTGCAGGTGTTTGTTCACCTGCCAGCCTGGAGCTGCTGGGGCTGCTCAGGGCAGGGGCAGGAGGGAATTTTGGCAAGGAAGGTGCAGAGGCCATGGCCAGCCCTTACAGTGGCACCAGCAGGGTTTAAAAATGCCTTTTCCCATGAAAAGGGGCAATTTTTCATGGGGAAAAATTGCTGAGGACAGAAGGCAGGGGCTGCCAGGCTGAGCTCTCCCTCCCTTGGTGACCTCCCTAAAATCTCCCACAAAGCCAGGTGTTCCCATGGGCTTGTGCTGGTTTGGGATTTTCCTGCCTAATTTCCCTCCTCTCTTGCATGCACACACCCTCTAATGACAGAAAGGCTGAGGAAATGGGAACAAACCCTGAAGTGAAGCATGAAATAAGCTCCATGACTCCAGATAGCCAGAGCCATTTAAAGCCTTGCTTGGCATTTGCATTATAAGAACAAATCCTGTACAGGAATCTCTCCCATGCTCTCTACTCCTGCATTAATTCATGAAGTGTCATGTATCTGGCATATTTTATTATACATGAGGACCAGACAAATTAAAATTCTCAGCTGAGTATCACATTTGTACACTCAAGGCTGCCTCCTTCAGCTCTGCTGAGGGTTGAAGTGACACTGGTTTAAACTCAGCTCACCTTTCAAACCAAGTCTGTTAAACCAAACAAATTCTCAACATTTTCTTCCCTTTTCTTCACAATTTATTTCCATTTAGCTTTAACCTCTTTGTAGCTAATAGAAGGTGAAGATAAATACTCTCCTGCTCCTTGTCAAAACATGGGTGTAGATCAATGGCTGGGGATGCTGGAAGCAATCAGTGCCTTTGTGAAATAAAAACAGAACGGGGCTAAACTGGGTGATCTTGAAAGGTCCCTTCCAACCCAAACCATTCCCTGATCCTACAAATATCCCACCAGTGGCACCTTACCCTGCAGCAGCCAAAACTTAACTCCCTTTTAAACCTAAAGAAGAGGGAAGAAAAGTGGAAAAAACTACTTTTTATTTTAGTAGATTCCTCATCAGCAATGTGAACCTCCCCTCATTAGTGATGTACACTTTAATATGCTATTGTAAACTAATTACCAGTCCTGGAGATGATGTTTTTTTTCCAAGGGACATTATCCTTTCAGCTGGAATCTCAGGCTGAATGCTGATAAGCCTCTTGAACTTTGCAAAACCACTTGTCAAGAGTAGCAGGACAAGAATTTGTTAAGGTCTTCTAATTAAGAAGTACAAGGCCCAATTAAGCTCTCACTAATGTGCTGCCCAGCCCGGTTAAACAACGGCGTGCTGAGGATTTTCCCACCCCCAGCAGAGCTGGTTCCTCACTGGAGAGGAGAATTGGGAGAATTTCTCTGGCCCCCAGCAGCCAGGTGAGAAATCCTGGGGACAGCCGGAGTCTCTGCATTAATTCTTTGGGACATCTCCTTGTTCTGCAGCTGGAATTGCTCTGGACTCATCCCAGAGCTGCTGGCCTCTCCTGTGTGTGGCAGCCACCCCGACTCTGCACACAGATGTGCAGAGCAGAATGCCCAGGCTGATGTTGACTCTCTCTTTACTGGGATCTAAAGATGCCCAGCAAGGGAGATGTGAGTGCTCCCCTCAGCTCCCAGGATCGTGGCCACACCTCACAGCAACTCCCACCCTGATTTTATTTCTGGAGAACACAGCTTAGGACATAGAGCTTCCTCTTCCTATAAAAAATGTGGAAGAAAATGAAGTTACAGCGTGTTGCTCTCCAAGACCTGGCTATAAATGAGCTAAAAGAACCCCTCCTCTTGAAAGGAGAGGGATGAACCAAGCAATCCTGGATTTATCCTCAGCTTTGCAAGATCCAGGCAGCAGACTGGCACCTGAGGAAGCCACTCAGAAGCTGAACAATGTCAGTGGAGGAATTGCTCAGTGCAGAACTCCAGAGGGCACCTGCAGGAATCCCAAAGCCTTTATCCATTGAAACATCCCTGATCAGGTCTCAAAGGGGGCCCAGAGCATTCCCTACACACTCCATTTACCCAACCCAGAACCCCAGAGCTCTGTCTCAAAGTCTCTGACCCTGGCACTCCTTCCTGCTGCATTTTAAACCTAATTTTAATGCCCATTTACCTGTGTGAGTGACTGCTCAGCTCATAAATGAAATGCTTTTAAATATGTATGCACTAAACTGAAAGACAATAATGGCCCCAGGGAAGTTGCATTCCATCAGGCAATTACCTGTGTTTTTAAAATCACTGTGTAAGTAATCCACACAACCCATTGCTCTTGCACATAACAATAAACAATTTTATCAGCTGTGCCCTGCTTGGGCTGCTGTGTGCCAGCTCATTTTATTTCCTAGAGAACCACCACTAAGCAGGGAAATTAATTGAAATCATAAGGCAGAGGGAGGGGGAAGTACCTGCTCTAACAGGAGCTGACAAAAGCACATTTCTAAGAGGGGAGTGATAAAACCACATCCCCCAAGGGCAAATGGGCTGATTCCATCACATAATCCAGGAGTCACTCTCCAATCTGCACCCAGCCTGGAGTTCCTCTGCTCTAATTGCATTTCAGTCAGAGCTTAGAGCCCTCTCCAGAGCCAGCTCTATTTGCATGCCACACATCCCACTGAAATCTGCACATGGAGCTTTCCAGGCAAAACACTGTGAACCTCAAATTATAAATAGGCAACAGGAGAAAAAAAAAAAAAAAAGGAAGAGGGCTTTGCACTCAAGGTACAACAGCTACATCCTCACAGCCCTAAGGCATCCACCCAGCGTTTCTGGGTAAAACCTGAGAAAAACTGCAATTTTCAGGGCAATACAGAAGGAAATCTGTATTTTTGTTGGTAACTGATGTCTGGGAAAAGCTCTGCAACAACTGACAAGTACAAGAGATCAAATTATTATTATATTATACCCATTAAACTTTCTCCAGTGTTTCCAGCATGATAAAGGATTAGAAAAAGCAGCCTCCAGGCATTGTATGTGTTCTTAATGCATCTGTGCTTCTAAACTATCTTTAATTAATGAAATAACCCAAAATTACTTATTAATAAGAGTCTGTGGGCTTTGTAAACCTCAGACATTTTGCATGAATTAAAGAAAAATATAATGAAGTTTTAATGAATACAAAGTCACAGTTAATGTAAAATTTATATATAGCAGGGCAGAAGGGGAAGGAATTTAGAAGTACTTTTAATCATAGGTTATTGGCAGTTTGGAGAGTTCCTTTTTATACTTTTCTAATGGGTGCTTGGTATTTTTATTATCACACCAGCATGGCCTGACTTGGCACAGCAGGGAAAGTACCAGCACAAAGTTCTGGACTTGGATTAAACCCATTAAAATCAGTGACAAACTAAGCTAGAAATTATTTCATCACAACCAGTCAAAAGGAAAAAAGAAAGACAGCAACAGGTGAGAGATGTAATATATAATTATTATATATAAAGAATTGATTTTTTAATTAACTCTTTGTCAACGCTGAATGCATTCAACACAATTGTAAGTACAATAATATTTCACCCACAAAATTCAAATAGTGCAGGAGACACTGAATGCCAGAGGGTTGGTACAACTACTGCAACTGCATTTTATGAAAAACAAAACCATTTAGTGCTTCCATTTCACTGTTTCAATAAGCTCAGTTTTTAAATTACAGTATTTTTCCCTTTATAAACTGAGGGGTTACAGACCTAGAAAAGGGGGGGGGTCTCACTTTCAACATGACATTTAGTAAAAAAAGTTACAAAACCCATCAGCTCTTAATAAAGAAACACCCTGGAATTCCTCAGCTAAGCTTTGAGCCAATAAAGGACTCCAACCAAGGAAGCAAAATGTCCTCTTTAAATGTAATTCTGTTAATCCACAGTAATGTCAGTAAATTCCATGGAAATAACCTGGAGTTACCCCAGGAATGAGGGGGAGGGAATGCTCCCTTCACCTTCTGAGCCCCCAGAAGTCTCTCAGCTTAAAACAATGAGAAGGCTACAGCACAAAATGAAGCAGCAATTACCCTCAAAGGTACCATGAGATATTTCAAGAAATGATTCTGAGTCAAGTCAAATGGGTTTATTAGTGCATTATGATTTGGCTTTATAAAAACATCTTAATGCACACTACATAGAGAACACTTGCATGGTTCAGGGGCAAGGGAGTAAAAATCACTGTGTACTCCCTTACAGGGGACAAACACAGGGATTGAAAATGTTCCTAAAAATCCAGTTTAAAAAAAAAAAAAGCAAATATTTTATGAAAGAAATATTCTATCTGCAACTATTGGTGCTCCCATTTGATGGGCTGCTGATGTAAATCTAACCAGAAAAGATGCACTCATATATATAAAAATCAAAACAGGCAGGTTTCTCCTTCCAGGCTGGAAAAAACTCCAAAATATATGGCATATTTAACCAATAAAAGGGAGCTAAGCTTTACCCAAACCTTTCATAATGCACTTCATGAAATATTTTTTCCTTTTAAAAGAACCACTGGTATTAAATAGAGCTTTTTTCTTTACATACAGTATTGGTATATACAAAACAAATACAGAACAAAGACAGACACCAAAAAAAAAAAAATAAACCAAACCAAAAAAAGTGACTTTAATAGTCTTGAAGCTCAGGAATATTTTGGTAGAGGTCCAAAGCCTCTGGGTTGGAGAAAGCTCCCCGCTGCTCAACTTCTTTCCCTGCAATTATTTGCTTCACAGCTACTTCCACTTTCTTCCCATTTACTGTATACTGAAAAACAAAACCAGCAAAGATAAAATTACTTCTTTTTTCATGTAGTGGTTTTATGGAAATATTCATGAAACCCCCCACCAATTCCAGAACTCTATCAAAATTTAGCAGAATGCCTTCTCTTTTGTTGCACTTGAAGCACTTTCTTCTGAAAAATCCCTTCAAGAGTAGGTAGAATTCAAAGAGTTTGTGTCAGTTTATTATTCCTACTGGCAATTCTGTGAGAACATGATCAAGCTCCAATATGAAACAACAAAACCAGATCAGAATCATGGTATAAACACAAAAAATATTTGTTTTTTATGTTCTGACATATCCACTGTTCAAGCAGTTCTTATTTTTTTAAGGGTAGGCTCAAAAAACAAAGCCCAGCTGCACTGGGCTTTGGAAGAAGAAAACTAGAATTTTCTTATCTGAATTGGACAGTTCTTCTAAAAGGGTGAAGTGAAACTGAGCTTAAATGCTCCTCTACAGTTAAATGTTTCAAAACAAACCATAACAAATAAAATAAACTGGAACCAACAGAGGCTTCACCTCCACTTATGAATCACACAAATTCTATTACATTGTGTGACTCAAAGCAAGGACCCTGCAGAAAAAAACCCTAATTCTTCTCTTAGGATCAGAGCACTGCAATTTCTGACACAGGAGGAGGATGTGCTCCAGTGTGACAGGAGCAGCCTAGGCCTAGCTTGGGTGATTCTGGTTTTAGAGTCACCAAGGCTTTCTGAGCCCTTTCCTGGTGCTGGTACCACTGAGATTTTGGGGATGGCAGCTTTGAAAAGCTGGCACAAATCCTCAATATTCCTGCCTGCTCTGGGAACAGGACCCCACCTGCCCTCTTTAAAAAAAGATAAGGCTGTTCAAAGTAAATTAGTTTACTTTAATCAGTAAATCCTGTGGATGATGACCAGAATGTTTATCTGGTCTGGACAGAACTAGACAGACTCACACTATGTTTTAAGTATTAAATATCCTACTAAAACCATGTTTTGTGCTGCTAAATCTCCTCAGCACAGCTGTACTGTTTCTACCAGAACACAGTGTCAGGATCAGATTGTGTTTTCAGATGAGGAGTCAAGCACATTTCCAAAAGTAGCAGAAAATAGGCAGCTTCCCTTCCAAGCAAAACTTTCAAAGAAAGATGAGAGACAGCTTTGATCACTTCACCACTGGCAGATTTACCTGAAAGGTAATTAAAATTCACTCAATTCAGTCAATGTATGAACTAATTAACGATCTAAGCAGGCTCTCCTGAGGGGCAGCCCATCCCAAGCACCTCCCTGCTGTACATTCAGGTGATTCACAAGGTTCACAAGTTCAACACTCAGCTCAGAAGCTGAGATGCAGCCCAGAAAATGGGAACTTCAGGGAATTTGAGACTCATGCAAAGACATTTTGAGCCAAGGACTCAAAATCTGCCAACAGCATCCTGAAAGAAAATTAACTCAAGAGATCAGGGCCAGATGATCCCTCTGTGGACCACACACAGTATTGCTGAACCCTACAGCACTTCCTCATGGAAACCTACACTGGCAGGGAAGGGGCACCAGGTTCTAATGATGGCTCTGAGGTTTCAAGTCTTTTGTCTGGACACACTCAAGTCCACGTGCAAATGGAGTGGGGAAAACCACTCTGCACCTCCACTCTGCTGCTCAGAGTCACTGAGGAGACTGTAACATCAGAGAGGGCTGAAAACAGACATTCCAACTAAAGAGTTCACACAAAGAGCTCCAGCAGAACAGCTTCAGACTGAGCATGAAGAACCTTCAGCTGCACACGTTTCTCCCCCTGAACAAGCACAACAATTTCCTTTTAATTACTGTTACAGTTAAGACAGTGATAGAGCTACATTTAAGTGGCTAAACAGATGTAAAAGTGAAATGGTTTACAAAATGATCTTCTGAATTTGCCGAGTGCTCTCAGCTTGCCTAAGGAAGTCACTCCTAACAGGAAAACAAAAACAAAATATGCTTATGGATAGCCAGAAAAGCTAAAGTTAAACGACCTTTTTAATATTTTCTTTTAAGAGGCTTAAGAACACACTATTGAGAAAATGCAACCCATTTAAAAAACAAAAAACACGCTCAGCTGAAGAGGAGATGAAAAGATGTTGCTAGGCAACACAGACAAACTATTTATAAAGCTCGAATACACTTTTGAGATGCTAAAATTTCCACGTATGTGGGTTTGAAGAGCAGTGACAACTGCTCCTTAATTACTATTCAAGGTGACAAAGAAAACAGCAGGCAGCCTTTTCCCTGACATACCGGGATGCCTTTGGTTTCCAGGATGAGGCTGGGGACGTGCCTGGCGGACAGCGCCACGCGGATGGCGTCCTGGATGCGCTTCACCAGGCTGCGGCTGAAGGCGTGGCTGGAGGCCATCTTCAGGAACAGGATCACCCTCTCCTCGCCATCCTTGTTGTACTGGGGGACGCAGAGGCTGTCAGACACCTCCTCGAAGGCCTCCACTGCAAAGGGAATCTTTGTTAGAGCTCGGCTTTGCGGAGCGTTCGGGGCGCGCGGTTTTTCTGTCGTACCCAAGGAAAACATCGCCTGCCCTGCGTGGGCAAAGGGAATCAGGCACCCTCTGCCTGGGTTAAACTTCACCTCTGCCTCCCCTGGAGTTTCAGCTCTTATGTGAAAGTCTAGGTTTAAGGACCACTGAGGTCCGTAACAAAAATTTGCTGTTACTTTTGGGACAGATATGGTTTTACATGAAGCCGTTTTCTCTCGCTTTCCCCACTGCAGCACAGGCAGGAGACAAAGTCCTGGTGACACAAGAATAAGGAGGCAACAAGCCCTTGAGTCTCAGATTAGCACCTCTGCAGGGACAGTTTCCCCCCCTGTCACAACACAGTCTTTGAAATACAAAGCACAAGCTCAAGAACTACTTCTAATTATTGGGAAAGGTATGATAAAAACAGTGTCAAGAGCTTGCCTTGAGGAGAAGAAGAAAAGCCTGACAGGTTAGGGAAAAAAGAAAAATCCTGCTCCATAAAATGTTGCTTTTGTATATCCCCAAAAGTCACCTCCCACCCTACAGATACTTCAGGAAAGCAACCAGTTTTAAGTTTACAAAATCAAATTTTACTGATACTAACATACTCTGTACTGTCTCATTTGAAAAACAGCAAGTTTTTTCTTACTTAATCCTTCTAAACAGCTTTGTAATGCTTAAATTTCAGATTTAATGCTTAAATTTCAGATTTAAGGCAACAATGTCATAGCTGTAAGAGGTGAAAAGTTGATTTCATACCTATGTTATAGATTTCAGAACTTCCAAATCTTACTCCATTTGGATTTAATGTACCATCGCTGAAAAATCACAAAGAAAACAAAGAATCATTAAAGTGTGATTACAGCTTGATCAAGAGGAAAAATTGATGCAATTAAGCATGTCTCTCTAGTGAAAGCAAAACCACATTAGAAACAGAATTTTAAGAGAATTTGAGTCAGAAAGGCATTTTACTCATTAGAATGAATCTGTACAGAGAACAGCAACATTATTAATTCACTCCATTTTGTTTCAAACAGCAACTTTGAAATGCAAACAGTAAATTCAGCTTCAGTTGGGATCCTGAATGTCTGTGATCACTGCCACAGGCACAACTTAATACCTGAACTTCTGTAAGGAAGTTTTGCTGTAAAACAAGGTGGTGGCAAAGCCAAGACCACAAAAGTTCCCCAATTCAGCACCTTGAATGTGCTGCACTCTCAATGCAAACTCCTGAGACCATTATGAGCCATGGAACACAAAACCAAGCCCAGTACAGTCTTGTGTTCATAAATACAAAAGTGAACCTCAAAATGAGCCCCCTTCCCTCAAATCCAGCTGCTCTGATTAAGGGTTGAAATCCACAATATGGGATTCAATAAAATTAATATAAAGCTAACAGGGGTGACAGAATCATGTGCAAATTTTAACCCTTGTTTCCTCTCAACACTGTACCTGCGACCCAGCATGACAATTCCTCCAGTCTTGGGGTTAATTTTGCAGTAATCACCATGGGCCCAGACACCTGGTGGGGAATGGAAAATGTTAAGCAGAATTTCCTCATCCAGTCACAGCAGATATTGTGTAACTCAAATGGCATTAACTGAGTGAAATACAACTGATACACTCTCCCCCCAGCCAGGGTAACAGCACTGAGCTACACAAACAAATCCACACCACAGTTACTGTAGAGAGCCACACACCCAGGAGCAGCTCAGAAATCAAGCCCAGGTGATCATCTGATGGCTTATTTGCATGACTGCACAGCATTCCAGACAAAACCAGGGAATAGCTGCTCTGAACACCTCATTTTGAATTACTGGAAGCAGCTTCCACAGAAGTAACAACATTCCCACCTCCATTCATTGTCTTTCTTGATCCTTTTTT
Organism: Peucedramus taeniatus; assembly: GCA_013400575.1. Taxonomy (NCBI): domain Eukaryota; kingdom Metazoa; phylum Chordata; class Aves; order Passeriformes; family Fringillidae; genus Peucedramus; species Peucedramus taeniatus. The sequence goes on along the minus strand of WBNO01031359.1, from coordinate 32,552 downwards.
TTTATTAGGCACAATTCTGTGCAAGAAGCTTTCTGGGCTTGTGTAATAGTTATCAACAATTCCCTAGACAGCTTTTGTGCTTACTGTTCTTTATTTGTCTTAATGCAAAATCAAGTTTGACTTTTCAGTATTATTTAAGATTGATACTGCCACAGCAGCCTGCCAAAACCAGAAGTACATCCCAATTCTATTCAAGCTTTTCTGAGGAAAAATACCAACCTCAATTATTTGCATTTAAGACCATTTTCCAGCTTGTTACCATCTCAAGCCCATTTACAAGGAAAGACAGAAAAGGGGTCCAGACAGAACCTCAGTGACTTCAGTCTTAAAACTGTCACACAGATTTTTTTTTTTTTATTTCTATTTACTGCTGTCAGGCTTACATGCAGACTGCAACTTTCACATTCCTCAGTTTTCCTCTGATTATCTCCCTGCACATCCTGACTTTTCTTGTGAACCCACTCTGTATTGTTGCTATTTATTTTTTAAAAAGTTTCCACATCCAAAAAACAGCAGCTAGAGATCCTGCTCTTAAAAAAATCCCTGCCCCAGAGGCACCAGGGGTTTTGGCACTGCTGTGCCACATCAGGAAAAGCCCTGGATGAGCAGAGTCCTCCACAATTACTGAGAAAAGCCTCTGGTCCACAGGTGCCTGTTCCTTTATTCTGTGGAAGGTTAAGGCTGCATGTCTGAGGCAGCATATATTTAATATATATTTAATCCTCATGCTAATGAGGCAGCAGGTCAGCACTTTTCCCTTGGGATTGACTCCTCCAGGCAGGCAGGAGCAGGCTGGCAGAGGTGCAGCAGCACTCACTAATAGCTGATTGCTACCTGCCCTGCCCAGCCCTTCCAGCTCACACCCATGCCAAGCCTGCCCTGCAGCCTGGGACAGGCAGAGCTGCCCAAGGAGAGCAGCAGCCAAACTGGACTGGAGCTCTGCAGAGAGCCTTACTGGTTTTATTTGGATCTCTAGTCAAAACAAAGCATGAGAAAACAGAGTGAGGTGTTATGAAATGTAATAGCTCACTCTGGGAATTGGGGCTCAAAGCTGCACCTGTGGCTGTCTCTGGGCAGCAGCAAATAAACCTGAGCCTTCCCCTAAAACCTGAAACATCCAAAGGCCTCCATGACATACCTGGGAATTTGGAAAAATAAGCCTTTCTGTATTTGCTTCCATTCTCATCATTCCAGAAGTGTGTGGGCTGGCAGGGAATGGGCTTGGTGCAAACCAGCTCTCCACTTTCACCCCAAACTGGTTTTCCTGTTGACAAAAAAAAAAAAAAAAAAAGGTATTTTCCACATTTCCTTTCTGTAAATGACAGTAACAAAGCAAAGAGCATCTATGTGTTGTTAAAGTTAAGATCACCTAGCTACTGTATTTTCTAAATGTGCACAGTATTTAGGATCACAGTTACCTTCATCATTCCATGCTTCTACAGCCATTCCAAGATTTCTGGCCTGAATTTCTCCTTTGTAAACAGGAACTGCAACATTGTGACCCATGAAACATGAAATTATATCTGTCCCACCTACAATAAAAGAAATCCATTTAGAATATATAATATTTTTTGGAAAAAGCAAACCTGAAAACTACATAGGAACACTGGAACAGACAAATGCCAACCTTTGCCAAAGGCTTCTGATCCACACTAAGCAGCATAGAACAAAGAGCATTATCTAGCATGTTGTGACTTTTATTAAAAGGTTTTCTTCCTTAGTTTATATATCTTGTTATATGTGTATGCCTTTCATGCAGAGCTATCCCTTAAGGCATAACTTTTCTCCTTTCAACAGTCTCCTTAATCTCATTTAAGGAAATTTCCATTTATAGGAGGGAGAAAACAAACAGGGCCTGCTTTACAGACTTCAGATATTTACAGGCTTACTTAGAAATGTCTCCTTGTTTGTTTTCATTAGTTTAAAGTAACCAGTCAAGCTATTCCACCCCACATTTACTTGGCTTTTACACCTTATCAGCATGGGAAGAGGGGAGCCAGGCCTTCAGGATGAACAGTTATCTTAAAAAAATAGATACTGTCAAAGTGCTTACTTAACTGGAATATTTATAGTCTTTCCAGGACTTTATGGAAGAGAATTAAGACACAAATCAATCATGTTAGCTTTTCTCAAAAATAGGCTTCTGCATTTGAGTCTATTAATGTCTGTAGTAGCAAGTTCTAGATTCAGCACTACTCTTACTGAGCCCAGAGTCTGAGATAACTTCAGTAGCAGAATAGTTACATTCTAAAAATCAAACTGAGTTTAAAAGCCCTTTGAAAAAGTCAGTGCTAGTTACAAAGCAAAATGAGGAGTGCTCTGGTGGACCTTACACGAGCAGAAGTTGCCTCAGCCAGCACTGCTCACAACAAACTGCACAGCATGGGGGCTTGATATTTCTCTAATTATATAATCTACAGAAAAATCCATCTGCAGTGCCAATTACTTGGCACAAAAGAACTGAAATGGGAACTCTCCAAGAGGTATTTTCTGCTAAAGTCAGCTATATGCAGAACAGTATGTGCTGTAGGTTAATAGACTCTCTGCTTGATCTCACCCTGCCACCCCTAAGGACAGCCAGTCAAAATAAATGATCATACTTAAAATCCAAAACATCCACCAAAAACACTTTGGAGTGCCTGAGTTTCATTATGGCACAGTGAATTATGCAGAAAAACCTCAGCACTAAAGAGACAGCTCATTCCAGTTTAACTATAACCAATCCCAAATGATCCAAAGCTTCCCAAACAAGCAGGAAGGAGCTGCACAGGCAATCAGAGAACTGCTGAGATGCTGCAGCATAAAAGCCTCACCTGAAATGGATCCCAGGAGGACACTGCTTTTTATGTGTTTGTAGACATACTCATAGCTTTGAGATTTGAGAGGTGATCCTGTAGACAGGATAGTGTGGAGTGTTTGGAGGTTGTGTGTTTCACCTTAAAGAGAAGAAAAGCAACACAGGTTAAGGCAGAATTTTTCCAAGTGTTTGGAACTGTTTGTCACTACAACCCAGAATAATTACATAAAGGGCTGTGACAAGACAGGGAGCCAGAACCAGGAGAGGAAAGGTAGGAGGGAGGACAGAAGGGATTCACCAGCTTTTTGAAGCTTACATGGTTTTAAATTTTTCTCTTCTAGCACAGCCAGCCACTTCGCACCCGTTCCAAGGATGGTGATCCTAGAGGGAAAAGAAGTTTACATGTTTTGCATATTTAAATATGCTAAGATTCTAAAGACCTGCAATTCCCACTGCAGTGAGCAGAGGCTGTTACACACTCTGCACGTGGATTAGACAAACAATGCAGCCTCTTAGAGCTTTCCAAGTGCAAGGCACATCCTTTTGAACTATCAGAATCAGTCAGATCAAATGTCATCTCTGCAGCTTTGAAACTTTTAACTCTATCTTTAAATATTAAGCAAAGCTTTCCCATCTCACGAAGACATTCACTTACATTTACAGGAATTTGTAACTGCAGAACACTCCAAAGACATCAAAATGTTATCATGTTTACTTTATTAATGGGCCATAATTTTCCAAGAGTGCCTTGGTACAGTCTTATACAGGAAAACTTTGGCATTTCAGGGCACAGTTTGACAAAACATTACTTTGGGACAGCAACCAGTGATTTTCTGGAGATACCTGTTCAGTTTCCAGTGGTGAAAGCCTGAGCTGCCCAGGCCTAAATGAACAGGAAACTTGGCCCAACTGAACAATTCCATCCTGCCCTTGCAAAGGGTATTTAGAGCTCTTCAATACAGCAGAATTAGAACCTGGCTTCTGCTGATTCATTTCACATTACAGCAATAAACTCACTCAAAATGCAGAGATAGATGAGGATAAGGGACAGAGCATGGGCAATACCAACACCAGCAGAGCTTCAATAAGATCCTGCTAGGTTGGGTTTTCCTCCAAAGGCAGGGTAGGAGGTAGGACACTGTTCCAGGCAAGGAGAAGGGGATATTTCAACACTGCCAAAAGGGGATGTCTCCCTTTGCCATGCTGGTGGAAGATTTCCCTCTCAGGTAGGAACAGGCTCCTTGCACAAACACATCAGTGCACAGAGCAATTTACCAGGCACACAGAATGGCCTGGACTGGAAGGAACCTTAGAGATCATCTAGTTCCAATCCCTGCCATGAGCAGGGAACCTTCCAGCATGAGAGCCCCCAGCCCAGTGCTCCTCAGCTCCCCTGTATGCCAATCATATGAACTATTTTTACTCTTGTGTAACATCTCACTTTCCTTCCATGCCTCAAACCAGTGCTTATTTTACATTAGAATACAAAATGCTTCTCTATTTTAAGCTCTTTGACACTTCCTCTACAGCACATGTAGAGCCAAATCTCCCTTTAATTCCTTCCAAATGCCACATAACTGCATTTAGTCACCATCCACCAATTCCCTTGCACAGATCACTAATGGATGTCCACTTGAGTCATTCCTGCCACACAGGATGAGATATCCTGATGATACCCTGAGAATATGCTCTCTGAAGCAAAGTGTGGTGCATCTTCACAGAAGAAGGTAATCTTCACATGTTGGAGCCTTTTTTTTTAACATATTTAACATATGAGTGAGCTGGGAACAGACTGCATGATGAAGTAGCACCCAGATGGCCACCGCTTTTAGCGCCAGATTACAAAAGTGAGACATGCAGACACATTTATCTTCACTTGCTTTTGGCATGTGGGGACAGTGCTTAAAAATAAGCTGGGTTTAATTCTCAATTCTCATTTTTTTGCCTGTTGTTCTACCAGGGTTTCTTTGGGGGTGAAGCATGGTTGAAGTTGGTGGTTTTGTTTTTTGTTTTTTTTTTTACTGGAAGCATTTTGACTTGGCATTAAGCTTCAGTTATAATAGCCAGAGACAAAATGTCAGTCTTTAAATATTACATGTCACAAAAGACAGTGAAGTTTAAATTATTAATCATGCAGAGTCAGAAAGTGAGTCTTTTGTCATCAACTTTCCACCACAATCAATTTTAATTATCAATTAAAAATGACACTCATTTTACTGGTAATAAAATTCAGATTTACTCCTTACATGCAGCTGGCAAAATAGGAAAGTTACAAAATAAATTTAAAAAAAAAAAATCAAAGTTTAACAAAGTGTACAAAGCTAAATGCAATCACAGGGTTTTAGAGCTGTTTATCTGCTACCTGCCATTTCTCTAAGCTTCAAGAAAGGGTGCTGTGAGCATTTTCAGGCACAAAAAATGGCATAAAACAATTACTGAACAGCTTATCACTATGAATTAGGCATTATAGGTTAAAAAGCAAAATATGAAAATATAAGCAGCCCTGCTGAGCCTTTCCAGTCAATTTATGTCTTTAAGTCAAAGTTCTATATAAAAATCTTAGGTTGAGCTGCTTGAAAAAAGAATTCTTATTTACTAAGTTCTGAGTGTGCTGAGAAATTACTCTTCAGATTGCTCCCAATTACTGCCTTTTGAAAAGGCTGCTCTTGGAAACTATTGAACCAAAAGCCTTTGTTTGCCTGGAATTCTAATACCTGACTCCAATTTGAAACAATCAGCTCTTTGTCTCTCCTCCCCTCTCAGAAAATGTTTTAGTACAAATTTTTAAAAGCAGTTCCACCCAGGGCTGAGCCAAAAGATAAACTGTGTGGTGCTGTGCACGAGCTCCTGCCCAAGAGAACAGCACCTTCAGGGAGGCTGCTTGGGTCAGGGTGACAGGAGCCAATGCCAGCCTTGATTTAACTCTGCATACATACCCTAGTCTGTCAGTCAGGTCCCAGAGCACATTTGGGGAAGGAATTAGAGGAGATCCATCATACAGGACCACTGAAGCTCCTGTAGCAAGTGCAGACACCAGCCAATTCCACATCATCCAGCCAGTCTGGAGGAGAGAAGAAACCTCCATGAGTTTGTCCCTGCCTGCAGTCCTGGCAGCCCCAGCAGTGCTGTCTGCTGGCACAGCAGCTACAGGCAGCTCTACAAGGATGCACTGGTGCAGATCCTGGCAGAAACTGGACCCAAACACAATCCCTGCCCTCATGCAGGAGGTGCCACCTTCCCCTCCACTTCCCCTGCTGTTAAACCCACACCTCTGATTTTGTCTGATCACATCAGCAGCAAGGCTGAAGCTCTGCTCATCCTCTCACCTGTCCCAGGCTGCCTCAGCTGCAGCTTCCTGATGGATGTTGATCTAAGTGATCCTTACAAACACCTAATGAGCTGGGGATTCCATGCCTCCCTGCACACACAGCTTTACAGCACCAGCCAGGAGACAGGACAATTCTGAGACAAGGCAATTACCACGATCCCTCCATGGAGATCCTGCAAACTGACTAGTCATGTTAAAGCTCAGAAGGGAACTCATGAGGAAAGACATCAGCCTTCTCAAACTGCTACAGTCACAGAAGGCTCAGGAATCATTTTCCTTTATCAGAGCATTAGAAAAAACACCCCCCACAACATAACTGAACCCCACACAGATGAGGTTTACCCCCTCTCCTTTATCAAGCTTGGAGCTGAGCACCTTCTTTCCTCACAACCAAAACAGAGACATGAATTCTCATCTTGAGTATGACCTAGCCCTGCAGGAAGGTGGAATCTGATTTGTAGGGGATATTGATGAGGCAGCTTGATCAATACACCTAAGAGACTAAAAATCAATCCATTTTCCTCACTAGTTAGGTCAGAAACATTTAACATGGGTTTGACCTTTCATCAGAAAGGTCCCTGCTGCATTTTATTATTTCACCTGATTTTTTTTTATAAACTCAGATGGGACAATCCCTTACAGTAAAAAAAACTAACACACAAAGAAGTGTACGTGTGGATTTGTATGAAAAGTTGTCCCATCTTTACAAGAAAAAGATGTTACAGTGTTTCTAAAAATGCCTTAAGCCCCACTTGCCGTTGTGTAGTACATGATCACATCATTGCTGCTCATGTTGCCATGAAGAATGTGCTCCTTCAGGTGCTGGATTAGGGTACCCTGCACAAAGAAAGGAAAATACAAGATCACATAAATGAAAAGCAAAACTCTGACAGCACATTAAGACTTAAAAAACACTAACACAGTCAATAGCTTGCAGGATGTACTCCAGGATTAAAGCAAGTATTTCCTTTAAGTACAGCTGAAGTAAATCCCAGGGCCTATCTAACAGCAGCAGCAATTGCATTCTCCATTTTCTCACATAACTTTTCAGCCTCTCTCATTAGACCTCAGCAATTCCCACTGCACATCACTTTTAATCCGTGGCATAAACAACTCCCTTCCCTTCCAACTCCACACAGCAATCAGAGTTGCAGAGGACTCCATGCAGACCCTCATTTTAACAGCAGGCTTTCAGCAGCCAGATTTTCCAAGAGAAGCCCTTTGACAGTTCCATTTTCAGTGCATTTGGGCAATGGGAGGAGTGCAGGACCGAGAGCTGCCATGAACTGCAGCAGCTGCTGAACATTAGCACCACAAGTTCAAATTATCTTATCTATTAACACCTAGGAGACAAAAGACCTGACAGAACAGATCTCTTGTAAACACTGGAGTGAGTAGAAATGTGAAATGTCTCACTGCTCAGAGCACCAATATTAATAATGTCCTGAAATGTATTAGTTCCTTTTGTTGGAAATGCTGCTAAACCACCTTCCTGATCATCATTAAAGCACAACTTGCTAGGATAAATAAATTTACAGACTACTTCATTAAGTCACTTCACTGCAGTGACAAATTAATGTAGCCAATGTTAACATAAAAAATGTTTTTTGCATTTATGCAAGGAGTCATAGTGAAACTATTAAGAGCCTCATAAGCATGAAACAAGATTTACACTGAAAGAAAACAGATTACAGATAAACATTCAAAATGAAAAAGGAGAGTCATAAAACTGGCACATGCTTCGGGAGAAAAAGCAGAAAACATTAAATAAAAATAAAGGAGTAAATCTTATTTTCACTTCACTGCTCAAAGGAACCAGGTCTGAATACACCTACTGCTGTTTGACCACCCTCAGCTGTCACAACGCTGCCATCTAGCTACAGCTACCATCTCCTACGGCTGAAAATCACCCCAAAATCGGGATTTGGAAACACTGTGTCGAACTGAATTGGTAAGGCTGCCAAAAGAATTGCAGGTGTTTACATAATTACTGCATTTATAAAGGAAAGCACATTGTTCCTGCAGGAGATTCTGAAAGAGCCACACAAAACAGCAAAATTAAAAGTTATATTCAATTCAGATGAATATTGGTTTTCTTTCTCCTTTGTTTAGTTTTTGCTGCTTCACAGTTTTGGAAGCAAAAGGGGATTTTTGAAAATGGTTTTAGGTAGAGGCTATGAACAATTTCCCTGCAAAACCTGGTACATCTCAGGCTGGAAACAGAAGGACTCTGGGAGAAGGCAGAGCTGCTCTAAACTCACAGCCCAAAACACTCTCTTGAGATGATTTACAGGACTCATTTATTTATGGGACTTTTACAACCCTCCAAATAAACCCCAAGCATTTATCATTCACACCAGATCTGGCAGCTGGTAAAACTCCCTGGTCTGCTGCTCCTCCTGGGGACCAGCCCAGGGCTGGAGAAGTGCTGAGCACACCTGGAGTGTCAGCAGGCAGCAGCAGGGCTGTGCAGAGCCCCAGCAGGGCCAGGAGGAGCAGGGCTGGGCACTGGCTCAGAGGGCCAGGGCAGCTCCTGGGGCTGGGCTCTGAGCAGCAAACAGCCCCTGAGGGATCTGCCTGCAGCTACACCAGGGATCTGCAGCACTGCAGAGGTGTAAACCCAAGCCTTGCAAGTCCTTGAGGTGGAGAGATGTGAACTGAAGAGGATTTTAGCTCAGAATTCTCTCCTCAGATAGCTGAGAATAACTGCAAAGGGGCCTGGTATGAACGAGGCAAGAAGAACCACCAATGTTTTTAGGATTAAAGTGTAACAATTACTAACGTTGTTCTGCAGCACACCCAACTGGCCAAAACCACACAGCTTTGCTCCCAGGATCAAAGAAAAAAGCCTACTCCTCTGAGCCACCATTTCTTAAATCATCTCCCATGACCTGGCTTCATTTTCTTTATTTATGTATGTCATTTCTCTGTGTAGCAAGAAAACAGACCAGAAACTTACTGCAGAATTAGATAAACTGAGTTGTGAATTTAAAGTAAGCTGCCTGTTGGCATCTAAAATCAGTACAGTAACAAACCAGCCCTGGAGCATACTATAAATAAGCAATAATTGAAATGTCTTCACCAAAATGTCATCTATTCTTGCTGTTTCCACTACCAGAAACACATTTGGTTTAAACTAAGGCTGGAAAATAAAACAAAGACAGTAGGCTAATTCTGCCTTTTTTTTTTTTTAATCAAATCAATGCAAATCATCCTATTAATTCCAGTGGAAAGAAGATTAAGCCTAGAACAAACAGATAAACCCAATCAAATGTGTAAAAGACATCTAAGAATTTATTTGCATGGACTTTGTGTAGGCCCTATTCAAACACTGAGGTCCCTAATTCAACAGTTTGCTTTTCAGCCAGAGGGTGTTAGCACCAGGAAAAAAAAAACCAAATCATTCTTCACCACAATTACAGAGCTGCTCAGTGGAAACAGAATCATCACAAACAACAGATCTTACTCATCCATCCACCCAGCAAGGATGAGTAGTCTGGACCTAAATTCTAAGGTAGCTCTGTACATGATTCAGCTGGAGAGCAGAGTCATGATTCAGGGCAAGCTAACAGGTAACATGGGAAAAGAAAAAACTTTGCAAAAGAAAATTTTCTGATCTACAGCTATTTTTCATCTCTACTGTTTATCACTCATCACTGAACAAAACACCTGTCCTCTTTCTGCTAATCCACCTCTGCAAGTATTTAAACCAGTCTAAAGCCAGCACAGCTTCAAAACAGCTGTCAAACTTCAAAACCACCTCCTTTCTTCTCCACAAACACTGGATTTGTGTCCCAAAGGGACCATGTGCTGCCTGGTATGATCTCCTACTGACTGATAACACATAAAGCAGAGTGTTTACAGGCAGCAGGGGATTTGTCTGGGGGCAAACCCTCCAGTCCCTGCCATCAAAGAGAGCCAAGAGCACACACACTGGGGGCACAGCATCAAAGGATCCTGCCCTCAGGCCACCCAGCCCTGCAGGATGCTCATCCTGACTTGCAGAGCAAACAGCAGAAATGAGGGACTGGCTAAAAGTTGTGCAGTTCCATTTACACACATTGGTACAAGTACTCTAAACACATCCTGCCTGCCTTAAATGGGGAAAAAACCTGCCTTTTATTAAGGATTACAGCAGAATTAAAGTTTCAACACTGCTGCAGTCACTTCCTCTCTTTTTAGAACTTTGGGGCATCAACAGCAAGTGGAAAGCATGTGAGCAAGGGTCATTCTGGCACCAATATCAGATATTACCTTTGGCCACAACAAGACACTGCCTCAAGCAGTTTCCATACAGTGCAAAACCTACACTCAAGGAGATTCCAGCTCTCTGGCTTCCTTCCTTAAAGGATTGATGAGGATGACATACTCTAAGCTGATAAACATGGAGTAATGTTCAAGGCAAAAAATTATCCAGTAATAAAAATTGCAAGCTCCCTATGGGCCTCAAGCTAACAATGTCCAAAACCAGTTGCAAACACCCAATTCAAGTTTTTTGACTTTTCTTCTTTAAGTATCAGTCAGGCCACTTCTACTGGTGCTTTTGTGGATAACACTTGTTCCCAGGAAACACCTGGAACCTGAAAGGTGTCCACACTGATTTCTAAACCAAAGTATTTTACATCCTTACCAATCCACACTTGCTTTCAAAGAGCCACTAGCAAATAAAAAAGTTCACTGTCAAGTTACTGAAAAACCATCAGCAATCAATTCTTCCTTAAAATACATCACAGTGTGATGCTCTTAAAGGAAAAATGTAAGGCAAGCAGTAGAGCACAGACAGTGCAGCTCCAGGAGGGAGGACATACCCCTGCTGAGTGAACCATGCATTTTGGTGCCCCTGTGGTGCCTGAGGAGTACATGATAAAGAGAGGATGGCTGAAAGGCAGCTGCTCAAACTCCAGCTGGGGAGCCTGGTCTCCTTTCCCAGTGGCAAGGAAGTCTTCTAAAAAGACACTGCATAAGAAGGAGGGAAAAAAAAAAAAGGAACATTTCAAAACTTTCTGAAAGCATTACCCCATCCCATGTGTAAGATCACCTCTGTACCCAGCAGTGCTCCCATTACCTGTTTGGAATCCTAGAAATATCTATGGCTTCTCTTGAAGATACATATGGAATCACCACCACTTTCTTTAGGTCTGGAAGCCCTGGAAGAAGGAAGAAAGTTGTTTCCTTCATTCAGTTGCATAAGCAAAGATCTTTTCTGCCTGATTGAATCATACAGTGTAATGCACTAAGCAACAGAAATAATTCTGATGCACTGAGTATTGAAACCCCAGAGGACTGAGTTGTTACCCAAGATGTAATTTCCTCAATGCTGCCAGCCTTTTATGTGTAAATCTGCAAGCTTCAGTGCTGTAATACCTCCCCATTTATCTCCAGCAGCACTTTGCCTGAGCTTAAAAACACCATCATCAGCCCCTGCTCCCACTGTTGGCTAATTTCTGATGATCTAATAAAGTTAAGCAAGCAGAAGACTGTTAAAATAACAGAAAAAAAACATTCAGTTTTTACCCAAATCTGTTCTGAAAGCCTCAGTGGCCACTGTGACACTGTAAAGAAGGAGGGACAGCAACAAGCAGTGGCAGGGCAGGCTGTGAGTGCTCACAGAACCACAGACCAGGAGGGATGCAGTGAAATACCTTTTACCACCCTCAGCAGCTTTTCCAAGTGGTTGTGTTCTTTGCCATTGTATATAACAGCTTCAACAGAGAAGATGAGCTTAGGCTGAATTTGGGAGAATCTGTCCAGTACACCCTAGGGATAAAGGGAAAAATGTGTTAAAAAATGAAATTACTGCTACAGTAGGAAACTTCAGTGGGTGATAAATGCAAATTTCAAAACAAGCAAGGAGTAAGGACAAGCATTAACAGGAGAGTTGTTAAAAGACTGCCTGCTTGTCTTTCACTCACACAAGATCTCTGAAGCACAACAGGTTTGTAAGAATTTATTTCACCACCCCCAAACAGGTCAACCAATGATAAAACCCCCACAGCTCACTTAGGGAAGGGGCCAAGCTCACCAAGTCCTAAACAGCTAAAAAATCACCTTGCAGGTCAGATGAGAGTCATGTAAAGAGGACAAGCAGCTGTGATGTGAGCAGGATTGGGCACCTGATGTCCATGAAGGTGCACAGGACTCCTGGCTGCACCTGCAGAAGGAGCTCCATGTGCCCCCAGCTGCTGTGACAGAGCACCAGGGCTGGGGGACAAACACCATCCTGGGGGAGATGCACTGATGGGGTGAGGTGCTCCCCACATGAACTGGCAGCTTTGTTCTGCCACCATTAACAAAGGAAACCTCACCACTGGTTTTTAGCAAAATAAATTGATGTTGAACACACACAGACTACCAACAAAAGATACCACAGCTCCTTTAGAATCTCTGCAGCACCAACACATTCAAATGCTAAATTTTCAGGTGTCTGCTCCAGCTTACACTGTGTTCAGAAATTTACCACAGCTATCATCCTATTTGAGATTAAAACCCTTCTGGCATTTACTTTTTTTCCATGTACACTGCATGCAACAGCCTACCAGAAATGGATCTTTTTGTATTCAACAGCAAGAAGCAAATCCTTTCAATAAAAGCTCTCAGCAGACTGATGTTCAAACCTCTCTAGCTCCATTACTTGCAGCATTAAGAACTACAAGATTACACAATACTGTAAAATTGTCAGCTAAGTGTTCAAGAACAATCTCCTAAATCATGTTGCAGAAATCAGACTTGAGTCATCTGCTCATTCTTCCCAGCATTCTTTATTTCTCTGTTTTCTGTTTTGCCCTCTATGTTGCAGCCAAAATGAGAAACAAATTACCAAATCTGAAGATGAAAGCAAAAACATCACGATCAACTCATTTCTGTTAAACTCCTTTCCAAGCTGGGCTGCTCAGCACTGCAAAAAAATCTGCTGCAAGAGGACAGGAGTTCTGTCCTGACAGTTTCTGCATGATGTCTCCTCAGGAAACCACAGGTAAGTTAAAGGGATATGGCTAAATATAAATGTATTAGCTGAGAATGCCACTTAGCTTTCCCTCCTATCAAAGATGTATTTCCTTTTCCTTGTTCACATTATAAGAAAATACAGTGACAATGCATTGGCATTCAAATTTATCAATTACTTTAAAACAAAAAAAAAAATCTGTTCAGGTGACAGAAGTTTTCAAGAAGCTCCTGGTGTGTTACCTAACAAACTCAGAAATTGAGATTTAATTAATACATTGCAGTTACTCTCTAAGGGAGTATGAAGTCAGATTTCCTGCTTCTCTGGTAAATTCTCTACCTCCTCCTTTGCTCCATTTCCCAGGAACAGAGCAAGCAGCCACACACGTGCTGTGTGCATTTATACTGTGTGCACACCCTCATGCTGAGTGCAGGGCACACACATCCCATTTCCATGCTGCCTGGTGTTTAAAAATTAACACCAATGAGCACTAAGAGGACTCTAAAGAGAAGAATCAAATCTGGAGAGGAGTGTGAATCAGAAGCAGAGATGGCTCCAGCTCTCAGGGTCTGAATTTGGGAAAATCTTACCAAATCTGCTAACACACCCAGTTAGATTCATTAGCACTGGCAGGATCAAATCCCACAGGGCAGCCTGATATGGTACAAAGGCAATACAAACAGATGGAACACAATTGCTACACTGCAACTTCAGTCCAACCAGATGGCTCAGCAAGGAATTCCTTCCACAAAAAGCTCAGGTGTAGCAGATATGGCTCACTCTATTCCACAAGCCTCCAGTTCAGGCCAAAAACTTGTGCAGTGCCTCACAAATGGAGTGCACTGAGCTCACCAAAGGCTCTTCACCCAGTTCTGGGAGTAGAGCTGCTTTATGAACTTAGAAATCCAACCATTTCTCATGCACAGGCCAGCACTTTGCCATTAATTTATGGGGATGGCTAACAGGGAGAAGAGGGATGGAGCAGCAGCTGCCAAGAGTGGCGTGGTGCGTGGGAGGCAGCTCAGTGGCTCTCTGACAGCAGACTTCCTCAAGGCTTGAAGCCTTTGGAGGGATGGCATTCAGGAGCCTGCAGTGAGTAGGCAGCTCTGAGGAGTGACATTTCTGAGCTCCACAAAACACATACACACAATTGGACTTCAAATGTTGAAAATGCTACACTGCTCCTCCGAGCACAAAAATCTTTGTGTATATTAACAGGACTAATGCATCTTCACAAAAGGAGGAACAGCTTTTCCTCAGGGTGGGAGCAATGTCTGAGGGCCTCTGCTGATCTCCCTCATGATGTTAGGATTTGAATTCATGCCAACACACCCTGCCAAAGGAAAATAAATGATATTGATGGCACTGCAGCTCCAAGGCCAAGTTTCATTAAAAAGCTATCACAAAAAACTAAAAGCTGGGCACTGAAAACAACAGCACACCAATATGGACAGAAAACATACCAGCCCTTTGTAATGCAAGTAAAGTGAACAATCTTCCCCCAGATCTGAGATCGAATCACATTGCACGAAATACTCCATACCATCACTTTCTGAGCAAGCAGAAAATATTTGTAGAACAGATTGATCATTACATGCTGTAATGATTTTTTTAATCATTTTTCTCCCAATGATACACCCTCAAGTGTAAAAATATGTAATGTTGCTGCCCTCTAGTGCTAATCCAGGAATGATTATTCCATACATTGTTCCCAGCCACTGGGGTTAAACAGCAACATTGAGGGTTTTATCTAAAAACATTGTTCTCTGCACTGTGCAATTCAAAACCACTACATTTTTCATATGCAAAACGAAAATGTATTCTATTCTTCTAGATAGAAGAAAGGTTTAATACCCTTCTTAGAAGTGATTTAGATCTGTTTATGTGTACTAAAAGCTTTCCAAACCAAGCAGAACACATTCCCAAAGCTTTCAGGGCACATCCATTTGGATGTCATCACTTCACACACAGCATTTATTTCTACACTAAAAAGAGTTAATCAGGTTAGTGACATTAGTATGAAATTCCTCATTGTTGGCAAATAAAGCCTTGTGGAAAAGACCAACCAGGGTGGTGCTGAGTTCACCTTGACAGGAGGCAAAGGATGGGATTACTTGGGCAAAGAAACTGGAGTGTGGAAACCGGAGTGTGGCTAAGCCTGGGGCAGGATTTGGGAAGAAGAGCCAAGCTCAGACAACTCTGTTGCACTGCTGCTCATCTGCACATTTAATATGATAAAAGCTCACCAAGATCATGGAGTGTATGTGGAAATATCCCAACAGTGAGTAGCTAAAGCCACTCAAATCAGCCAGCTGAAGATCAGGAGTGACAACTGAAAGCAGGCAGGTCTGTGCAGATGGAAAAGCTCCGGAGTGCCCGGCTGTGCCAGGAGGTGGCAGCAAGACTGAAGGGAACAGAGCCCATCTGCCACCTGAACCCATCACCCTCAGGTTGGTCTGGGACTCAGAAAGGGCTGCTCTGCACAGGCACTGAGGCTACTCACGTTAATGCCAAAGTCTGGGGATGTGGAACTCCAGATGGCACCAATGCTCGCAGCAGCCAGCATTGCTTCCACTGCGTGGATGCTGTTGGGCAAGTAACCTAGGGCAGAGGTGGAATGGTTAGAGATGGAACAACACAAAAAAATATATCACAGATACAGTACACAAGCTGTGAAAATGCAAAATCCTAGACTGAAGCACCCTTCGAAGTTTTCCAATCAATGTCATACCTTGAAGCCAAATGAGTTACACAAGGAATTAGTAATAAATCCATTTATAAAAATATCTCTATCAGGGTTTTTATCTACAATATTGCTCCCAATTTACAAATGTTCCTGCTTAATTAATAAGCCTTTCAGGATAAGAGGGCTGCACAGTGAAAAGAGTAGCTGGGAGAGAAAATTAGTGCATTGATTAGGGTATACAGAGACTAAGAATACAGCAGCATGCAGGGGACTAGAGCAAGACTGCAGGACCAGCCATCAGAGAAAGAACCAGTATCTGTAAGGAAAGATTATAAATAGCTCAAGAGCAGAGATTCAGCTTCACAAAGCTAAATGTTGTCTGGTAGACACTGCCAGAATCTTAAACACCAACAAGCAAAACCAGTGTCTCAGCTGATAAGGGAGTAACAGAGTGGGACAAGCCCTGGAACATTCCCACACAAATGTGGCTCTTCAGGTTTCTCTCATTAGCTTGCAGCAAGATTTCAAGATTTAAATTCAATTTATCACAGCATACAGAATAAATTAATGTCAAGAAAGTCAGATTTTAGTTTCAGTGAGCTCAATTTGAGCAACTCTCCAGAAGGTGCTGGGTGGCTGAGTCTGACTGCACTGCTCAGAATCCAGCCCACAAATGAAAAAGTGCAACTGGAATTAACTGGAATTCACAAACTACACTGAGGTGGATCAAAGATCTGGAGTTTCAGCTCATCTTTCTTAAGCAACCAAAAAGATGTCCAAGTGCTTTAAAAAAGGGTGGGCCTAACTGCAGTGCTCTGACATCTAATTAGAATTCTACATTTGAAAGCAAAACTTAAATGGCAATAAAAATGTTTTCCAACCTGTTCAACAGCAGTGGTGGGCACTGAGATCTTGGACTGCAGGTGCACCACAAATATCTACAGACAGCAAACACTCACCAGTGCAAACTTCTCAAAGAAGGATATTTATGGATGCACATTTCAGGTCAGGAACTAAGATGACAGATCTTAACAGCAATTTTTGCTATGTTAATATTACCAAGTAGTAATATTGATAGATTGATTTTTGTGAGGTTTTTCTACATTTCTTGGAAAAAAAAAATCCATAATTTTTCAACTCTCTAAAAAGTGAACTTTAAGTCTTAAACTGAGATTCTTCCTCATTCAAAAATCAGTGAAATCAGTTTCTTGAACCAGCAGTGCCACTGCAGTTACTGAAAGCTGCTGTGCTTTTGGGAGTAGTAACTTTTAAAACAGCATTATGACTTAAGCCAAACAACTTCTGGAAAACACAACTGTGAGTAAAAGCCTCATGCCAAGTTAAGATATAAATTGCTCCCTAGAACTGCCTACAGCTTATAGTGGTTTGTTCAGTCAAGTTCTTAAGCACATAAAGTACAGCAAAAGCTCATGCCCATAAAAACATTATTTATTTTGCTATTTTCCCCTTGGGGTCAAGGTTTATACAAGGCACAGTATCCCAAAATCTCAGTGATTTTTCTTGTAAGACAAATATTCCTCCCTAAATAATTTGAAATAAATGAACCAGAACAGACCAAAATGTCATTTTGTGTGACGAAAGCAGGTCTTTAATTGATGCCAAATATTTGCACTGAGCATTTCTTGGATGGGATCATCAGGGGGCCAGAGAGCAAGGACAACAGAGATCTCTCCCTGTGCTTTGGAGCAGTTGTTTCTTTGCCACAGCTTACAAGCTTCAGTTCTGTTCTAAGCAATTCTCCTTTTCACCTCTCCACACAAAAGCCCCCAAGGCAAGATCACAGATCTCTGCTGATTATTGTGAGCCAGACAATTAAATCATTGCTTTCACTTGTCAGCTGCCTTTGAGGTGGTGGCTGAGTTTTGGAGGATGCCAGCCAGAAGTGCCCAAAGGTACAAACCATGCACAGCAACTGCCTCTGCATTTCTGTGCCTTCACCCCATCCCAGAAGCCCTGCTGCTTTCTGGGATCTCACAGATTTGTCCCAACACCACCACAGATAAAAAAAGGGGCTGTTCTGGCTGGAGATGCTCCAAACACAGCAGAGTAAAAACTCATGTTTCCTTTTCTCTCAACAGCTAAATGACACAAACTACTTCTAAATGACACAAACTATTTCTCCTGCCAGTCTTTCAGATTAAACCTGGATTCTCACTTAGAAGAAGTTAATTTTTTCTTAATTTTTTCCCACATCTGGGATTCTCCAGCTGATCACAACTGCCATGCATGTAAAGCTCTCTTGTCTGTGCCCCTCGAGAGACCAGCACACCCTCAGGGCACTCAGTGGGCTGACACAGGTCCCCAGTGTCTAAAACTGGAGAAACAGGAACAAAGAGGTTGAAAAAGGCAACTTCTTCAGCTAGATTAACATCAGAGCACTGTACAAAAGCTTTGTATTATAGAGGAATAATGGTACTGCTGATTGAAATATTTATCATGTTTGCTCATATTTAACTAGAGCCTCCACGTTCCTTGATGCAGTATTTCAGCTAAAGATCAAAACTAGGATTTGTCAGCATGGGGAAGGCTAAAAAAGGTATTTCTCTATCTCTGCATCTTTCCTTACCCCTTTCTTGAAGGTAGCAAAAAAGGTGGAAACTACCTTATGTTACCAGAAAGAAAAGGATCTTCCTCCTTTGGGTGAACTAGAAATTGAATAAAGGACTCAAAACTCAGGAGCTGGGAACTCATCAAGCAGGAATATCAGAGTATGACACACAAGGGTCCCAGCAGCACTCCTCCTGACTTAAAAAGATGTATAGTCTCCATAAAAACAGAAATGAAAGCTTTACCTGACATAAAACCTGTGAAATCTCTAAGCAGGACAAGTGGCACTTTAAAAACACTGTCTGTATTTTTTAAGAGGCACTTACAGCCTGATCTGCTCAGGACTAAGTGCCTCAGCATTTTCTGTCAGTTGCTATTTGCTTAATCTAGCACACACCAAGATTACTCTTACATGTGTTCATTTAAACTGCAGCACTTTACCAACAGAATAGGTAAAAACTGTAATCCAAAAATTTGATATAATTATGCTGAAAACTGTGCCAAAAGTCTGATTTCTCAGAGTGCTGAGAACACATTCTGTGCAAGCACCTAATGCCTTCATAAAGTTAATAAAGGTTTCCTCTTGGAAAAAGAGGCACCCAAACATTCAGCTTTGTGCATGGAGAAAAACAAAAATCAACAACTGAACTGGGACCCTGCATCAAAGGTTTTGTCTGAGCCTTGAAAGAATACAAACAGGAAGAAGGAAAATAGGGAGCAGCAACTAAAATATCTTCTCAATGTCTTATATTACTGAACTACACCAGCTCTCAAACTGAACAGAACTCAGAGACCAGACTCCTATTTTCCCTTTCCAGCATTTCACACTCCTGTAGGACTTGCAAGTGGCCACCCTGCCTAACATTACTGTGGCCTGAAACTATTAGTACCCCTCTAATCTTCTTACAAAGCTAGCTTTAAAACCCACGTAAGCAGCAGGGCTAATACAGTTGCTATAGATAAAACAGCAGCTTTAGACAATGTAATTCATTGATGTTTTGTTGAGGATGTTTTTGTGGGAAGGCATGGGGAAGATCAGACTGATTGTAACTGCTGACTTGTAACAGAGCAAAGCTGGCTACAGGGATAGAGTAGAAGCAACCCGGAGAGGAGAAACATCCTCCCAGTTGTGTTTTGTTCTTATTTTAGACATTATTTGCCAAACAGATGGCCACTGGGAGACCAGGAGCAGTAGTGTGGATCTGGGCAGCTTGCAGGAGGTATTCCATGCCTCTTCCAACTGTTCAAGCATCACTGACAGTACTACAAGACATCTTCAGAGGAAGAAATATGTTTCACAACACATCTGCTTCAATTATGTTCACTGTTAAGTGCTCTCAGTGATGGAAAGGGAAGACTGGAATGAAATCAAGCTGAAAAAAGTGCTGACACCACTGCCTGTCCACCCACACTCACCCACCTCCAGCTCCAACATACTATTACTGTCATGATGCAACCCTAAATTGTATTGAACAAACTAGGGGGTATGTTAAGTGTAATGAGAAGTTAAAGCAGCCTTGTCTTAGAGGCAGCAGAGCATGGAGATGAAACTCACTGGAAAACAACAGTAGAAGTCATGTGTAATTCTAACAGCTCAGATTTTAAGAGAAAGTGTCAACAAAGGGTGTCAGAACCTGACAGGCTGACTGCATGTTAAGCAGCTGTAATGAAGTTCATAGAATATCTCCTTTCCATTTAAAACCTGATTTTTCAGAAGCAGTAGAAGCATGCCCTGTGTTACTACTACGAAACACAGCAAGAATCACCTTTCCCTCTGCCATCTGCTCTAAATTTTGGGACAAATTACATCCCCATGGATTCTGGCAAGTTTTGGAGAGCCTGATTTTTGATACCACAAGTGGGTGTAGGACTCCATCTTCCCCACCCAACACTTAATGTCTCTTGCCCAACTCAGTTTGGGAAGCTTCAGCTTCTGCCATGTTATAGTCAAGCTCTTCCAATGACTGACAACATCCTCTGGCACAGCAGAGAAACATAGGAAAGAAGTTGAGACCCCACAGAAGTATCTAAAGGGATTTTACTAATACTTTTAAAGAGTAACAACTATGCTTTTTAATTTAAATGAGAGGTAAGCTGGCCACCAAAACAAGAAAAATTCAAAAATCAGCCAGCCTACAGTGCTAAACAAGACAGTCATTAACTAAAAGCAACTGTTACTAAAATTATAATAGCATTATTAGCAGCACAGGCTACAGCTATATTTCAAGACCATGTTTTCTCCAGCTGCAGAGTACATTTTCCCTGCTGTTGCTGCTCAAGAAATGGTCAGATATGAACATGACAGCATTAAGGTTGAAAATTGAGTTAAAATTAGAGCAACTCCATCTCCATTCAGACAAACCTTCTCAACTTGACTGTATGGCTCATACCTAATTAAGGATTTAGCTCTAATTCTGTGTTAAAAACCAAGCCACCAGCTGTGATAATGTCATGTTTCCAGTTCCAGAGCATACTCATACCATATGCAAGAAATGAGCTCTACTGAGTAGATTTACATTTCCAGGTCATAGTTGTGGGTTTAAAATTTAGTTTCCAAGACACAGGTTCAAGTTTGTAGCATGCAGAAAACAAATCAAGAGTTTCATCACTGTGGGTTTGCATCATATAAGAATTTACACACACTGATTGAGGATAATGACCAAGTGTTGCTCAAAGAGCATGGACTCCAGCAGCACAATGATCCCAACACCACAACTGCCAGGTAGGAGCCAAGGAGCTTCAAGGTTATTGCAGCTCTGACTTGCACTACACTGACACATTAATGGGTATCACAGAGCACACAAAATACAGGTGAAGCAGCTCAGCTGGAAGATCAAACCCAGCAATTTAGAAATCAATGTAACTCCTTTCTAAGCCTGCACACTGGACAAGCTGTTCACAGGACAAAAACCTGTTTATATAGAAAAACACACATGACAGTCTCTTGACAGGAAACACTGCTGCAGAAGATGTGGTGAGCTGCTGAAAGGATCACAGGGTTCTAACTCATCTCTGCACTGGTGACTTGAGGAGTTATTGCCCAGCAGCTGCTCACTGTCACCAGTCTGGTGGCAGGACAAGCTCCCCAGACCTGCAGCTCACAGAGCACTGGGGCCACAGGGTCAGGAACTGCCAGTGGCACCAGGACAATCAGCCTTGGACCAGCATTTCCCAGACTGCCCCCACATGAATCTGCCAGACCTTGTGACTCAAGGCTCAGCTAGAGGCAGCTTCCATCACCTCTGCTTCCACAGAGTGTTTCTGAAGCAGACCTTGGTGAATGAAGCATTTTCCTTCCCCCTTCAGTGCTAGAGAACCTGCAGGTTAATCCAGGTTCCTTCCCTCTAGAAATGCATTTCTTACAAATGTAAATACAGCAGCACAAGAGCCTTTTCTTTAGAATGTTTATGTGAAATTTTCTGTGACACACTATTTCACAGGCATGTTTCTGTAACTCTGACCACTCACTTGCACATTTCCAAAAAAAATTCCATCTCCTGTCCCTTAAAAAAATTACTCACCCACAACTCTGTCTCCTACTTTTACTCCCATCTTCCTCATGGCTGCAGCATACAAAGCTACAGCTTGTCTCAGTTCTTCAAAAGTAACTTTAAGGATTTCTTCTTTGCCTTCCCCTGAGGAGAGAAAATTGAAGCAATCAGTAAGAAATCAGGCATTGCAACATGAGTCTAGTACAAACAACTAATCCTAGTAGAAAGCAATTTAAGAGAACAGCTTCCACTAATATTTATATTTTTGCTTTTGAAGATCCTCTTATGCTGCACCAAAACCTCTTCTTTTTGATGGGAATCAAGTATTCATCACTGGTATTTGTTCAGTAGGCACAAGACACTGTCTGTAGATAAACACATCTTGTGTTTAAGAATTGTGCAGAAACACAAACTATTCATGGAGAAAGGTGTGCTCTCAAGAAGGATTCAGGGTAAATAGACTGCACCCACCAAGGCTAATTTCTAACATGGTAAGAACCTCATTTTCCCTTTTTGCTCAGTTTTCTCATCAGATCTAGGAAGCAGCACAAGCTGCCAAGTTCAGGTTTTATTACAGCAAGTCAGTGACTAGAAAATCCTGCACGCCCAGGCCTGACTGTCAATGTGCTTTCGGAACATCTGCCTCTGCCAACGTAGCACAAAGCAAACAAACTAAACTGGACTCAACTCACCTCTGAAAGGATCTGCAGGGTGTTTTCCCTATTGTACCAAATGTCAGGTGTTACATAAGCTCTTAATAAATCACTCGTGAAACAAAACAAAGCAAACCTAAATGTTATGAAAGCAAAAATCTGTCACCTTCAAGTCCCTTGCTGTACCTCCTGAGTGTGACTGCTGCCAACATGGGGCCTGTCCTATTTCCATCACCCAGCACCTCTCATGAAGAGACACACACCAAGGATGCCACAGGAAAGGTGAGCTGCACACTCTGCTCCTTTCAGAACAGCTGCCCTCAGCTGATTGCCTTAAATGGCATTTTTTACTCTTTTGCCTTCTTGGACCTTCACAGCAGTAAATCTGGATTCACCCAGAGCAAGGGAGCAGGTCATGATGTAAAACAACCCAAGTCCCTGTTCCATGTAGTTCACAAACTGAGCAGGGACTGCCAACAGAGCCTGGGTTCCCACAGAACAACAGGAAATGAGACACTGATCTTGCTTCATGATTAAAGCCCCAGGAGAAGGGAATCACAAAAAAGACTCACAGTGGGAGCCAGTGACAAGTGAAATTGTTTAGGAAAGTTACATTTACACTCCTATGCCCTGTGACATCCACACAGCTCCCACAGAGCCATCCCCAGTGAACACAAACCTGACCCAGGCCCCCAAACCACCACGCTGACCTAGCAGCAGGGAGTTATCAAAAAATACTCTGACTTAAGAGGTCTTAAGAAGATTAAACACAGCAGAAGGTCACGAAAGAGATGCAGGTGGAAGTCTGTTCACCACAGAGGAGCCAACTGTTCATTCCAGCATTCATACAATAATCAACTAAGCATTCATACAATAATCAACTAAGAAATAGTTTTGCTCCTTTTGCTTGGTCAGTCTCATGGTAAGGATTAGGTCCAGCAGAAGGGAAGCCTCAAATGCAGCTCCCTAAGGAAGCACTCACACACCTGCACAGAAGCTAATCCCACCCAACAGAGATTAGAACTGGCTTTTAAAGTTATCTAAGTCAGCAGACAACAAAAAGTCTTTTCTCTGTGTCTTAACATGACCATCCTTATGAGTGTACACAGATATTACTAGGCTCAAATCTTCAGTGCAACAAAAAATAAGACTGAGATTTAGTGCTCCAGAAAAGTAAAATTCCAAGTCTTCCAACACACAGAAGTGTTGGTTTTGTGGTGCCAAAAGAGAATTAATTCAGTTCCTGCCTAAACTTCATGCAGTTCTCAGTATTTCTAAAATAAAAGACATAGGAAGAGAGTGGGAAGGACATTATCAAGCTACAGTGCCAAAATACTTCCTGAAGGCAAGCAGCAGGTGAGTGTTTATGGCAAATGTGAAAAAAATACCTCAAAAACTGAGTGATGTTAAACACAGCATGACCTCCACTACCTTAATGCAGCTGAGCACATTGTAAGAAAACTTCATTTAGCTTGCAAAGGATTTTCCAGATCTATATTCCTAGAGCATGTTTTGCTGGGTTTTTTTGCAGAGCTGTATCCCAGACTGTGCAGTGTTACCGACTTAATCACCCTTTTTCCTCCTCATCCAAACCAGTTTATTTCCACGTTTCATCAGAGCTGTTTCATCAGGCCTAGTCCTGTGGGCAGCACAGAAACACAAGGCACTGATGTTCCTTACTTGCTGCATAGAGTGCAATCTTGTCGTTGTCCTTGTGCTTCAGGAGATTCTCTGCATAGTTCAGCCGGCTGCCCTTGAACCACTCGGGGATATCTGCGATGCTTTTGGATGTATCCACCACCTGAAAGAAACACCATTCATTCCTGGAGAAAGGAGACAGAATTGCTGTCCCACAGCACTGTACACAGTCAGCTCATCAGGGCCAAGCTCTCTGCAGACTCTGTTAGGCAAGAATCACTTTTCCCAGCTTAC
This sequence comes from Peucedramus taeniatus, assembly GCA_013400575.1. NCBI lineage: Eukaryota > Metazoa > Chordata > Aves > Passeriformes > Fringillidae > Peucedramus > Peucedramus taeniatus. The sequence continues at coordinate 8,154 of WBNO01031359.1, read as the reverse complement.
AGATGGCAAACAGACACTGATCCTGTAATGAGAGGCCTGGAAAGTTTAATTATTTGTCAACTGTCACATGCAAACACATCATTACAACAAAACCAGGGAAAGTTCCTTGCTGACAGTCCTACCTTTGGACCAGCCTTTAATACACAAGTAAAGCAAACCAGTGTGACTACACCCAGAGCAGGAGATGCACACAGACCTCAGGAACACTGGGGGTTTGCTGGGCACACCCCACTGGGCTACAGCACATTCTAACTCTGTGCCAGGCCATACAGCCCCCTCTTTGGAAGGTCAGAGCATCCACCCTTCCCCACCACCAGTCACAGAGACCAACAGCAGGAGCTCACACAATGGTAATTCAAAATAACTAATTGTATGGGCAAATGTAACTGAAGCTTTCCAGCTTTTTATTTAAGCTCTCAATTTTTTAGGATTAACAGGATCCAACAAGCTAATAAACCTGTAGTGAGTAACTCCCCACTTAGGACTAAGACATGCAAAGAATTGGAAAATGCAATGAAAAATCATCAAAAATATAGTCAGCTGAAACAACTTCCCCCATCTTGAACTGATTAAGCCTCAAAGTATTAAACTACCCCTTCATAAGTCACAGTTAAGACTAATTTTAATAACACTGATAGGTAAAGAACCCCTTAGCATCAGCCAGAGGTCTAAATTCCTTCCAAAATGTCCCTCTGCTTAGTGATTCAGCTGCTCAGCAGCACATTTCGTTGGAAATCTTTAAATAGAAACTTTATTTTACTGTTGTGTTTTTGAAGGCTTCAGTTTATACCCTCAGGTTCTCTCCCATGGATTGCACATACATTACAGAAACAGCATTCCTTCAGCCCAAGTGAAAGGCTCTTCTGAAAGCCAAGCAAGCCTCAAAATAGATCCCATCCCAAAAAACCCAATAGTTCTGTGCTTTGAGAGCAGTGTATGTATTACTGGAGGCAATCTTAAAATTAACTTTTAACTTAAAACTCATGTGGAAGTGCACTAATGCATTATTTTACTTCAAATGTATTTTCTAAAAAAGAAAGCTCAGATTTCTTTGCTCCTAACAATTGGCAAGAACTGAGTTATAACATCTATACTTTATCAACTCAGGCTGCACAAATGATTTTTATACTAGCATACATTACTGCAGCAATTAGAAGCTGCTCTTAAAACTGACTCATTTCTGACTTCCTCAGCTTGAAGACAAGTGAGCAGAATGTTTTCAAGATTTTCCAGGACAAGATCCAAAATAACTTTTTTTTCTGAAGTGGAAAAAGTCCTTCACAGAGCTTTTAAGAGCTCCACTAGCACAAGGAGCTGGACTCACACTCCAGTATTTTCTGCCCAGGTAACACCTGTGACTCCTAGTTAAGCTCAGTCTTTGGCAGTGCTACTTTGTTAGATGAACAACCTGATCCCTCCCTCAGAGGCCCCTCCCCAGGACCAACAGGTGTCAGGGGCTTCTGACAGCAAAAGGAGAAATTCAGACACATCCTTGATTCAAAAACAGCTGCTGGTAAGTGACATTCCAGTGCCAGTGCTGCCCTGCCAGCACAGCTCTGCACACTGAAGTTCCTCTGTTCATCTCACAGGTGACACAGATGTCAACTGCTACAGAGCAACACCAGCACATCTACATCACATACTTAGAACCTTTACTAGGATTAAATAAAATCCTGGCTGCTTTTATTCTATGTACACAAGGTTTTATTGTTTTTCTTAAAATGACCTGTGGAAGTAGAAGCTGTTTCACTGCTTGGGAACAAGAGTCAACTCTGTTTCATTAAAAAATTTTATTTACCTCAAAACATTATGTTTACTTCCAGCAGACAGCCAGGATCAAGCTGTAAGACACTTCAAATCAAACTTTTCAGCCCTCTAATTACAGTTCAGTTACTCTGACAGTTCCCAAAGTTTGAGCTAGCCTCTACAGAAAATGTAAAGTTTAAGTGTTGACAGTGCTCAGACCACACACTTCAAGGCAGGCTAGTTCTTACACTCTTGCTGCATTCACTCTTCTGAAGGGTGGGTCACATTAAATAAGACACCTGAGCACACAGTCCCATGGCAGGAAGAAGCACTTGATCTATCCTGTCAGTACAGAAATCAGTAAAACAGGAAAAGTCAAAAGAAACATACCAATCCCCTCTGCAGGACTGCCAGGGCTCTGAGGGTTCTGGAACAGATGGACTCCAGGCATTAAGACAAGTCCAGTCCTCCCTACTAAATCCCAGGAAGATTCCAGTGCATCAGGCTATTTGAGTAATTAACCCAAGATCTTCCTCAGATGGAAAACCACAGGGTGATGTTGATATCCTACACCAGGATTACACAAGGGCTCCACTGGCAAGATCTGCAGAGTCACCTTTCTTCCAAAGGAATTCTGTGGCACTGCCTGGTGTTCCACCTGTGCCTGTCTTCAACCATCACCATTTCCTCAGAGATATTTCAAGCCTGCACCTGACTGCAGAGTTTCCATAACCAGTTCTACAAAGCCAGAGTGTAGCACGTGTGCTTATCAGGTAAGCTGACTCAGGGAAGGCAAACATGCACTTGACAGGATGCCAGCATTTACAAAACCAGGATGATATTCCACCAGCACAATCCTAAGGCAGAAGGCAGTGCACTGGCAGTCTCCCCATGAGCAGCCAGGAATGAGAAGGTGTGCAGGAGCACAAGGACACTACAGCAGAACTGCTTAGCACAACAAAATTGGTCCTAAAGTGTACCAGCAACAGAACACCACCGTCCACCACACCAGGAAATTCACGACTAGGCCAATTCCTTGTATCACTTCCCAGAGTTCTAAGAAGAGGTCAAAAGGTTGATTGTAACTTTAGTTTATTTCCCCTTTGTGTTGCACTTGCTGTAAGATAAGCACTGAACTTACCTCGTCGTAGAGGCGAGAGCAGACGATGTTACCGTACTTCCAGAATTCTGCCCAGAAGTCTGAGTAGGACTCCACTGACCACTGGTATAAATCATCATAGTTGGCTGGAAGTAAGAGATGTGTGTCAGCATTGTGCAGACAATTACACAGATCTACACAAACTACAATTAGGGATATCCCAGATAAAGAAAATTTGTGGCCAAAACAATTAGGAAGATAAATCTAACCACAGAGGAGATCACTTCTGCTCAAAGCAAGCGACTACAGAACCAACAGAGTCTAGCTGGACACCTGAACAGATGGCATCACCTCACCTGGCTGTGTTAGGAGCCATTTGCCACCACAGAGACAGTGACCTTTTCTAATAACTCCCTGCAATACCTACACACACTCCCCTTCCATCAGTGCAACTGGAGATTAAACAAGTCCTGCTTGTTGACACTTCCTATCTATCAACAGGACACTTTCACACAGGAAAAGATAAACAAAGCTTCCTGACAAGGGACATTTGCTGTAAGGTCCCAGTCTGGGGCCAAAGGCCTCTGATAGCTCAGGGACACAGAGATTAGAGGCACTCACTATCCAGCTCTGCCATCAATGTCACTGTCACAGGAAGCACAGATAATTTTCAGTGAATATGAGGTCTGACAGACTGCAGCTCATGTTTTCATGCTGAAACAGCATGAATGAAGTCAAACAAGATGTTTACTTGCTAGATATTTACACCATGGCCCATCAGTAAAAACATGGAAATAAGCAGTTAAAGTCTTACCTGATGGTGAGACACATGAAGTAACTGAAGCATGCATTACAAACCCCACAATTCAAACTAAATGCTGACATTTCATGTAAAACAGTTCTAGGTATGAATAACTGAAGCCAATTCTCATTGCAAGCTTGGAAGTGACATTTCCTCATAGTGTCCACAATATCTGAAGCTATGCCAGCAACCAATTAAATGTTTCTGCCATCAGTGACAGTGAGTTGCCTGCTCTGCCAACTGTTCCCTATTCGATGCTTTCAGCTAAACCCCTCAAAGGCATTTTCACCAATTATCTCTGGTTTTTCAACCTGTTATCCAGCCAATTGCTGCAAAAATCATCTTTGCAATACCTCTTCACAAGGAGGACATCTTCCAGCTTTTTAGAAGAAAAACATTCAAAACCATCTCTGCACTGTTACTCACACTTAGCCACTGTTCAGCTGTCTCCCCACACAGTCTGTCCTTTCCACATATTATTCCCACATCAATCCTTTCCATCAAAGTGAGATTATCCCCTAGGTATTACTGATAGACAGGGCAAAGACTTCTCCATAATGCAGATTTTATCCACACATTGCCCAAATCCCAGCTTTTACACTCCAAATTTACTCATCACTATCCTCTACTCCACACATAGCTGCACAGAGATAAGAATTGACACGAGAAGAATTCAAGTATCCATCTCCTCCTTCAAAACCCAATTGTACCACCTGCTCCAAATCATTTGACACATGCAAGAAGCTACAGGTCACTACTAATTTGGTTTCTTACAGCACAGTTTGTTCTGGTTTGTCTATACAGTTTGTTCCAAATAAGCTTCAGCATGCAAGTCCTTCGGGGCACAGGCCTGTTACTCAGCAGTCAAACACTGCATTTTGTTGCTGCATTTCCAGGGCCCAGCAGAGCCATTGTCTAAGGGACTACATTGCCCTCAGCTCTCCTCAGAGTCCACATCTTAACCTTGGAGAGCATCCATTCTTTGTTGTGAATAGCACTCATGCCAATGAGCACCAGTGCAAGCCTAATGGAAGCTGACAAAGGTTTCTAAATATACACAGGAATCCACCTTCCAATAGAGAAAGCCACTTCCAAGTGGGATGAAAAGAGTTCTGTTTGTTTCAGCCATAAACACAGGCAGCCCATCTGAAACTGAATTTGCTCATGATCATTCATGTACCAGTTACATCATTCCACCCTGGAGTTGCCTAAAACCCTGGACTAGCTTCCTTCCCATCCAGCAGGAGAGTTAAAACACTACACACCTGGATTCCAATGGGAAATCACCAGCAATCAGAATAATGACCTGGCTACCCACACAGTAATCAAGGTAAAGAAATGTTTCCTAGACATGAACTGCCAAGCATTATTGACACTGCCACCACTCCAGAACGTGTCTGCTCACACCACTGACACCCATACTAGACTGACAAACTTCCAAGCCACTTGCCTAAACTACTCCTTTCACCCTCCATCAGGCAAATGATTACAGGAAAGTTACACAAGCAACTTATATAGGCCCCAAATACTTAGAGAGAACGATATAAAACAAACTAGTCAGAACTGAAGGGTTTGACTTCCACGTGCACTGAAGTTTACCCAGCCCATGATGTAGCTGAGCCCACAGAGCCAGCACCACTGACTCCTGACACCTGGAGACATGGAAACCTACAGCCAGCAGTTATGGAAAAAACAACACTGAGTTGGAAACACCTCTGGACATCAAACCCCTGCTCAGAGCAGGCCTCATTTCACAGTCAAAAGGTTGTTTCCTAGTCAAAGCACCACACACCTCTTCACAGCCACACAGGTACTTCTGAAAAAGCACAAAGCAGGGACTGCAGTTCAAGAGCTGTGGCAGATACACAGCAGAACTCCCTTTCCTTCCACCACTCAACAAGCTGACACATCACCATGCACCTCCCAGCATACCTGACCATTACAAGACACATACACTTCATAACGAAATACAAACATGACCATAAGTCCACTCTCACACGGCTCTGCTGCTGAAGGATCACGCCGAGGCTCAGACCCACCGCAGCCACGGCGACAGTGCCCCCGCCTTCCCACATCCTTCAACACACCAGGTCACGCCGGTGCCGCTGCTGGCCCCAGACCTCCCCGCGCCCCGGGAGCCTCGCAGGTAGCGCTGCCCGGGCTGACATCCAGCCGCAGCAGCAGGCGCAGATAAGGCTGTTTGCCTTCCCCATCTGTACATATCTTCACAGCAGCGGATGCTGCCCCGCAGGCCTCTGGCTGAGGCTCCAGCAGAGCATCCCGCCCGCAGCTCTGCGCCCACCTGCCCGGGGGGTGCCCGGGCACCCACGGGCACCGAGAGCTGAGCGGCACACGGATGGGCCTCACACAGTGAGGCCACCCCGGGGCGGCAGCGCCTGCCAACCCCCACGGCCCCGGGAAGCNGCCCCCGCCTGCCCCCGCCCAGCGCTCACCCAGGCGGAGCCCACAGCTGCTAGCCACGGCGGCGCGGAACCGGTCCATGTGGGTGTTGCGCTTGGTGTCAGGCTCCCACATCACCTGCGACTCCATGATCTNGGCAGCGCGGGGTCACCCGCACCGGCGGCCCCGGGAGGCGCGGGCGGTGCGGGATGAATGGGGGAGCGGCCGCCCGGACACCCGCGGTCCCTGTCACCTCTAAAGGTCACCAGACGCACCGGGAGGAACCATCGCTCTTTTCATCGCATCGCCGCAACACCACCGCCGCTCTGTTTGTTTCTTTTTTCCCTCCCAAGGAGGCCTGAAGAAGTAGCAACAAGTGTCTTTGACCCAAAAATGAGGCAAGAAACGCGTTTCTCCGTGGCCTCGCCAACCCAGCTGCGCTTGTGTAACGGTGCCAGCCTACACAGCTTGCACCTTGGATTAAAACTTAATATTGCTGCTCTGCTCCCTAAACGTGGGCTTTGCGACTGACCATCGAGGTTTTGCGGCAACCGATTTCAGCCGGGAATTGGTGGTAATAAAGAACTTAATGTGGAATTCACTGCTAGTCTGTGATCTTTAAGGGTCTTTTAGAACCTAAAGGACTCCACGATTCACAGTGTACCCATGCTGCTTATATAACTTAATTTCAAGGTCATGGTTTTGCTTCTCATTCATGGAAGCCTCAAAAATGGGAATTTGATGGGAACTTGCACAGGCGTACTGTACATGAAAGTAAAATATGTGTAGTAGATTGTACACTTGCTCTACATGTCATTTAGATTTTTGTGCTACCAGAATACAACTCCTTTATTAAATTTGAAGGCTGTGGAAATGTGATTTAAACAATACACAAATATTTTTTTTGCCTTGAGACAGACCTTAAAGCTGGTGTATTTTTAAATGACTCTCCCCAGAGCCTAAGGGACTCGGGGAGGTGGAATGGGAACACGTTATCTGCCCGACGTGCCTCCCTCGCCTTGGCAGCGCTCAGAGGTCAGTGGAAGTGTGAAATCCATGGCCGGACACCTGCCAAGCACAGAGATAATGGAGAAGGCAGGACGGGAGCTGCACTGTCCAGGTCCCAGAGGGTTCAATGGCCTTGGGATCTGCAGCCCTTGGTGGGGAAACCGCCTGGAGGATCCATCTTCCTGTAATCTGCAGAAGAAATAACTTATACTGGTTGCCCAGATGTCATGTAGCAGTGGATGTACCCACACAGGTTAACGTTGTTGGTGTCACAAACACTTCACAACACAAAAGGGGTAGGGGGGTTTGCCTCAGACCTGTGGGCAGCCCCTCAGCACCATTTACCCCAGTGATGAACAGCCTGCCCTGCTCTGGGGTGAGCTCAGGGCCAGGTGGGGGACAGGCCCAGAATTACACCTCAGCAAACACCTGGTGGATGCTATCTATGATTCCGGGGACTGGAAGCAAAGCTGTAATTTCTTATTTTTACTGAGGGGGCCTCAACTCAGCAGGGTGGGCTTGCCCGCTGACCGCTGTGTTCTGCTGAGGCCACACCACGAGTCCTGGGCCCAGGTCTGGGTCTCCGTTCAGGGAGGACATTGAGGGGCTGAAGGGAAGGGAACGGAGCTGGGAAGGGGCTGGAGAGTTCCTGAGGGAGCTGGGAAGGGGCTGGAGATTTCCTGAGGGAGCTGGGAAGCGGCTGGAGAGCTCCTGAGGGAGCTGGGAAGGGGCTCAGCATGGAGAAAAGGAGGCTCAGGGGGACCCTTCTGGCTCTGCACAGCTCCTGACAGGGACAGCCGGGGAGGGTCGGGCTCTGCTCCAAAGGAACAAGTGATAGCCCAGAGCCTTAAGCTGCGCCAGGAGAGAGGTTTAGGTTGGACATTAAGAATTTCTTCCCAAAAAGAGGACTTAGATACTGGAATGTACTTCCCAGTGAGGTGGTGGAATCGCGGTGTTTAAGGACAGGTCTGACACGGCCCTGAGGGCTGTGGTTTGGATGACAAAGCGGTGTTGGGGTGCAGGCTGGCCGGATGCTCGCAGCAGCGTTCCCCACCCAGCCATGCCGCGACTCCACTCCGCTCCGCTCCGCTCCGCGCCC